>JAQIXX010000321.1:0-67567 GCA_034700605.1 Willowsia nigromaculata | reverse complement strand
GGAATCTTGTATGTATACGAACTTCCCTATTCTAGGAATTATTTTCTAGCAAAATTACTTATAGGAACTTACTTTTCTAGGAACTTTCAGTAAATCAAAATTAATGTCATGTCATATATGTATCCGATCCATACCATTCTGAAGTCTGAACTATGAAGAATGGTTGTCTTGTAGTTGCTATTAATTATTTAAACTCATTTATTTTTTCAACAGCTACTGAGTTCACTTTTCAGTAAGAAACTTCCAAACAATGAAACTGTTTTATGGTATGACTTAACTTAACCAAAAGTAGGGCATCATGAGAAATACTTTGAAAAATAACGCAATAACGCACACTATATGTAGGTGCACATGAATTTGAATAAATGTTTTGAAATGCAATTTTAGGTTTGATATTGGTTGATATCAGAGAATTGTAATAACTAAAAGTATTTAAAAGCTCATTGGTTGACACATTTCACTCTTGTCGATACTCCGTTTTTGTTTTCACCAAAACATTACTTTCACCTAAGCTCACGGAAATCGTATGTACTTTATTTGAAGTTTTGCAAACCAGATCTGGCTGGTGTGGCCAATTTCTATGCATTTCTATGTATTAATATTAAGATGTAGTTATGCAGCATTCACTTTGCATAACTTGCTTAGATTTATGACTCACGTTTACCACATTCCAAGGATTTCAAAGATCTAAATAGCTATATAACTGGCAGAATCAACATTTTGATGGAATCTCTTTCATTTATTCCCTTCGTGAAACAGTGCAGCAGTGCATTTTCAATCATAATATTACACTCTGCACCATGTGCATGAACAAATGTACTCGGTAGCTGGTATTACTAACGCAGTTATGTCATCATCATAACGGCTTTTATCGAAACCTTAATACAATATGTTTTACTTTGTTCAAGGAAAAGCAATAAATACTATGCTGGTTCCAATATAGTATATTCTTGACGTGCTGAACTCCCCTAGCCCGATCATTGCCTTCATTTCATTTCCTATTACACATCTACTACGACAGGAAATCGCTGTTGGAATGGACCAATTATTTTATTTGATGATATTACTTACGTGCGTGTAACTCGCAACAATGAGGCTCGTTAAATGCTTCTAGAATCTTTTTTGCATACAAACTACCCTTTATACTCATCTTTTCCTTTGAGATTTGTATCCCAAATCTGACTTTCATTGTAACCAAAATGGGATTCCAAAAAGTATTACACGGCACATGATGCTCAAAGATTTTATTTGTCACATATTCACTAACAGAAAATGATGGAACAGATTTACCCATCTCTGTATATTGTCTGTATTATTGTCACAAATGTGAAAAATGGTAAAGAGGGTAAGATCGTTTCAATATTAGTAGAGGCACAACTGTGCACATCGAAAATCGAAAGGGTACTTTTACGCTTGAAAATACAAGTACGTTCTACGCTCTACGAAAAAGGGATTGTTTCAAGCTAAAGCAAAATCCCCGTTTAAACTTGATCATATTACATTCCTCGAATGCAATATAGACGCGTCCTCGTTTTCCTACAAATGAAATTTTCTTTGTCCTTGCAAAGAACACTTTTGTGTATTTTGTGGTCTCAGATTTATAGCTAAGAAAGCTTTAAAATCGATAAATTCAAAATGTGCGAGTTAACATTTACAAAAGGATCAATATTCTCAGAGAAAGTAAAAGCATACCCATGCGTAGGTGCTGTTTTCGTAGAGCAGTTTTGTAGTTAAACAGTAATACAATTAAATATTGAAATTGATGTGTGCATCCAACAAAATCAAAACTTAGATTCATATTGTGAACATAGAATCAAAACAACAGATATCCGCATAAACTGTGCCTTATCGAAAACGCTTATGTGGCAAGAGTACATAAAAATTGTCTCGGGTCAAATGATGCATGTGGTACCATTACTCCTAGCTGCTGTTTTTATGATATAAAGATATGAGTTTCAAATACATACAGCTTACAACTTGTATTTCAACTTGTGTCATCCGAGCGATTTATGAAAATGGATATTTTATCTTCTTACCCTCGCAGAGGACACATTCAACTGATTTAGGTGACCACAGGAAAGATTAACTGATTCTGTTGTCTTTCTAGGAGTGAAGATGCACATTTATAGGTTGCATTTTTATCACTTCACAGACCATTTGCCACAACACATGGTGAATTTAACAGATATTTCACGTACCATAAATTATCTTTTTTCGTTTTCCTATGTCATATTTTGAGTTAAAAAATGCAGTCTACGCTACTGTCCTACTCTAAGATACAGATATTATATTTTACAATTTGACACGATGTAAACGCGAGAAAACCTCTGCAAAGTTTGGTGCAGTGTAAATAAGTTGAACATAAAGATTTATAGACATAGTCACGCGACAATTCACTCGCCACAAAGTCATGCATCCAACTTCATTAAATTTACTACCTTGTTTTATGTATTCAAATATGTGTATGTGACACGGGTATTATTAAAACTTGATGCAAATACATATTTTTGGATACTTGATGTATATAATATACAAAATATGCAGTTGAAAATGTAACTTTACACCGATGATTCACGAAGATTTTGTGAGTACTCTAAACTTGTTTGGCTGTACCAATAACTTTTTCAATTTATAGACTGAAGAAAACAATATGTGTAAAGCATACTCCTGACGTAGATATATGAAACTTTACCTTAAGTGTTCCAACAAGGTTCTATAAATCTGACTTTAATCGAAAATTCATTTACATATGGAACCATTAGTACTCTCTTCGATTTTTTAATAATTTGTTGTGAAAGTAGACACAATGATTCTAGTGGACAAATTAAACATGTATATTATGTAATCATTGTGAAGTACAAATTCTCAGTGTAATTTATTTTCAGCGTGTAAAGTCGAGATAACCCAACAACGAAAGCAGTTACGCTTGGCTGCGTAGAAGGAAAATGCAGCAACTTTCTCTAGTTACTTCTGTGAAAGTTGTCCAGGTAGACAATCTTGAGAGCAAGGACGCAATAAAGACTATAGTGGGAATAATATACAGCACAATAATACCAAAAACAGTAATAGTAATAATGGGTGTAATATGTTGCTGGCATGAAATAGAAAAGGATGTAAAAGGAGAAGGCCACCGGGAGTTATCTGAATTGAAATGATGTCGCTCCTGGCCTTTTTACAACTTCCTTGTGTAGTTTCATACACTCGTGTTAACTTGTATTCACCTTATCTTCTTTTTTTTGCAAAACACTGGAGAACGTTTTTTTCTTCACTGTTGATCCTTAGACAAATACGATAGAAATAATAGCAACAAACAACATAAAATATATTAAGAATAGCAAAGAAAATTGTACAGCACAAGGATGATCATCCGCACAACGAAGGATATATATATGCCTTCACTTCAAACAAACATTTATACATATTATATGGGATGAGTCCTGGAAGAAACGATTTTACTTCGGGTTAAGATGTGTAGTAGATTCCTTGAGAAGCAACTAGGATGAATGGTACAAGAAACAAGCCCGATGGGACCTAAAGAAAAGCAATATCTTGTTTTGCCTTCTGATACTTTTGTTCCCAACCATTGTGCGTTTATAGCCGATGCAGTGCATTCTTTTCTTGCAGCTGCCACGCACGTTTTACACGAGAAAATATAATATCTAACGATAAAAAATGAGATTATATTTGATCTTTTTTTCTTGTTTAGTGTGTGCGTTGTGTAGCAAGTAGCAAAGCAAGCGAAAAATAGTGTAATAATGAAATAAGATGCGGCAAGGAAGGCACTACAGGAAGCTTGTTTTGGCACAAGGAGAGAATGCCTTACCTGCGGCGGGAGAAAGCTTGGTCAGCACGCAGTAGCGCTGCTTCCACTGTAAAAAACAAAGAAAAGAGAGATGGTAATAAAACATGAAAACTCCTGTAGCTAAATATGAGAGTAAATTGCTTACGTGCGCATCACTTGAGTAAACTAACAAGAGATAAAAATACATATTTCGTTTCCGTCTCCATTAAACTTATCTCATTTCAAGAACTAGGAGAGCTATTTTTGTTCATTTCTATTTTCGAATAGCTGTAATAAATATCATAAGAAATGCTAGTCGTGAAAACAGAAGTGAAATAAGCAAAATGCTAATTTTATTAAAACTTATGATGACATCTACGAGTTCATTTATGGCTGTATGATCATTAGCACCGGAGGATGCTCACTAATGGAAAGGGGCTTAGAAAGGGTTTTCTAAGGAATACAACGGTAAAACTGTAGTAAAACACTTTTGTAAACATATAGAACAACCTCCAGTATGTATGCACATGAAAAGGTAAAGAATGTAAGAAGAGTTTTCTATCTCTTAAGTAAAGCTGACAAAAGCAATTTAGGTTTTATGGTTTTGTTTGTACATCTCGTTTTTTGTACATGATACAGGGAAATTGTATATGATTGTATAGCTGCATGATGTGCAAGAAATTATTATCTGTGTAATATTTTAGTCTCAAGAAACGAGAACGACTTGTTCTTACCCGTTTAACGTCACGAAATTTTGCGAATCCCTCGACAATTATAACTTCTGTACCCACAAAGTCCTCGTCCCCTCCGGAAGATCCTTTTGCTAAACTAACACTGTCACTCATGTTTGTAATGGTTTTAAATAGTTGCTTGTGGCTAAAACGTCAAAGTGAGTTAGGTACAAAAATAAAGTTTTTAGACTTTTTAACAAGTTTTACGTAGATAAATCCATCAGCTACTGATGGAAAACATCAGACTTTTATAATCCTTTTAAAGTGAAGAAATTCCAGGCAGTGACTTCGTTTTTGACACTTACGAATCAATATTCATGATTCTTGACACAATCAGTTATCAGTCTTCAAACACATGAACTGATTGGCAGATAGAAGTGTAAGCATGAAATGTTGAGTTTAGTGATAGACGGACAAGTAAATGGAGAAACGTCGTAACTACTGTTTCCTTTCTTGCTCAGCATATATAGTGCACTTATTAATGTTATAATACGAACAAGTTTTAGGAGAAGGTTGAATGCTTATGAAAAGGTAGAACCTTTTGTGGTTGACTGCAGTGTTCGTAAACTATTTTCTTCGTTTTTGACATTTAGCGCGTAAGGTTAATAATATTGTCACGCTTTCACAATAAGGAAGTACTTTTTCTGTCTCGAAAACTAAGAAGAAAGTCTGGCGATACAAAAAGGAATGATTTTAAGCCACACAATCTACAACAGACTGCAGTGCTTTACGGGAATCATTTTACCATGTAGCTGTACTATAAGAAGTGTGTATAAGGAACAGATTGAAAACAAGCACACATTCGTTCTACGACAGGCTACTCTGAAACACAAAAGAAGCCTGATTTAAGAACTTGGAGAAACTCTGCCATGAATACAGAATTGACTTTGTTCTCGCACGCGGCGGCATGGAAAGCAACTAGACTAACTTTGAATGCAATGTACACACTACTCATCTATTTCATTGAATCGTATTGCACAACTCCTGCCTTTTTCATAAGTTGTGTCCTCATCTTAAGGAAGGAAACGAATCCTCATTTCATTTTCATTCCAAGGCAATCTTAGTTCATAAAGAATCCATTCACCTTTAGTTATGCAGTTGAGAACAAATTTTCACTTTGGGATTGCTTGTGGTTCGTGATGACATTCGATATCAACAATTTGAGCTCAGTAGACAACAATTCTTTATGCAATCAACAATCAACTCTCACAAAGCTCAAAATGAACCTTTCTCATGATCTTAGCTAGTAAGAAGTGGAGGTGAACTCAAATACATGTGTCTTGAGAAATAACTCATTCAATTCATAAAAATCAGCAAGTGGATTTCGCTGTGTGGTTCCATGATACAAGTTGTGACTAAAAGCTAGTCCAAGAGTGAAAGTAAGTAGAATGTGTAATCAGAAGCAGTAGGAAACCTATTCCACATAAATTAACAGTTGTTCTGTCGTATTTCCAGCATCCCTTTTTTGTCATTCCAGTCACCATTTATTATCTCCTCCTATCGTTTTCCACTCTATGAGGTCTTAACAGAAATGACTTGTAGTAATAACGGTGAGAACCAATGTCACAAAGGCATCAAGTGGGTTGTTCACATTCACTACAAGCACTTTTTTCATTTTAATGACCAAGAATCACCTTCACACAATTGTTTTGGATGCACTTCCCAACTGCACCATAATGTATTGGTGGAAGGGAAGCAGAGAACGTGGTAACACTTTCTACTTGAAAAGTACTGACATCAGATGCATCTATTGCAAGATAATAAGTGCACCCTTCTCCCTTTCTATAGCATTTTTTGCTGAAGAAGCTCAGGAGAAAAACATTGAGAGTTTACAGGCGTTGCAGGAAGGGCGAAGTGAAAAAATTGTATTTTATTCGAATAAACCAGTCACATCCGACACCGTTAGATGAAATAAATTATGTTTCAACCAGGAGAAAGATAGGACTGAGAACGTGTGTCTGATGTGTAAGTTACATTTAAGGAGATAGAATCTCGCCTACTCTGAGAAACTAACTCTCCTTCTCCAGTGCAACTTTTCCACCAACTGACGGTGGCTTGGTATGATCGTTTTTCTGGTGTGGATCGAAATTCGATGGTGAATTTACTTACGATAAAATATTCTTGGAAAAAACCAAGAAAAAATATGCACACACGCTTGCTTTACTACTACTAGCTCTTCCAGACCTGGTGAACTACTACTACTTGGAGCACATGAAGCACACACTCACAACAAGTTTCCGCTCTCTTTACGTACACAAAATACGTCTTTAGTAGTAATAATATGTGTATCCCACAGACATCGTGTCGTCGTCGATGATGATGATGACAACGACATGGAAAATGCGTATAGGTTATATACTGTGCTTGTGACTTGTGAGTGAAACTTGTGTAGTATCCCCAATACTGCAAATATAGGGTTGGGGAAAACGGAAAGAGTTTTCAGCCAGTGTTTGCTGCAGCTATCTTACTGCAGCGAATGGTTTTCTTTTTGGTGTGTTGTATATGAAGCTAAAAAACAAGAAAAATAGGGGAGTTGTGCTTTGTTACTAGAAAGCGAGAGAAGCAGTACAACACAACGACAGGAAAGTTGGTATAGATCTGAACCGACATCGTTCGGTGAAGGAACTGAAAATTCAAGTTCAAAGGCTTTTCCCTCAGACTGCTTCTCTGCGATACACACCATACCATCATCAACTGACTCGTGCCTTCTCTGCACATTCATCTGAACGCGTTCTTGAGCGAGACTGGTAGCAAGACTTCAAGTTTAGGAAACGTGAACAAGTGCGTAGCCCGTTGCTTGGAATGGTGTTTGAGAACGAGTGAAATGATGGTGGTGGCCCGAATATCCGTATTTTCTTTCCTCTACACTTTTATATTATTGCTTGCTTTAGTTGGATGTAGTATTAGCGAGTAAAGGGAAATAAAATAAAAGAGAGTATGGAATACGTCGGGAAGAATGAAGTAGAGCTCAGCTTATGCTTTATGGTTTATATCGGATCAGCAATATACCAGCAGCATTTTCTCGTTTCGGAGAATATTATTATGATGTACATTTCCAACCCTCTATATATTGATCCCTTCACTTCACGCACATTCACGCATAGGTGATATACCTACTACTAAACTATTCCTCTGTAAGAGAAGGCGTTCAAACTTCCAACTATGCCAGTAAACTGAGAGGTTTTAAATCCTCCATAACCGAGATACTCCATTTATTTCATGCATTGTGGAATGGAAACGAGCTCTATTTTTACTCGAACATAAAATCGGCACGAAACACGTTAAGAGTGTGCTTTATAATATATGAACTTATCAATACATCAGCCAAAACTGTAAAAATATAAGCTTGGAACTTTTTTGAGTCATGCCTAAGCCACAACAACCGCTGCCACTGCTGCTACTTCATAGTATGTAAAACTATATTTTGATATGTGCTATGACAGGACAGACACCCGATATATTCGCGTAACTGTATACAACTAACTTGTTTTCTCTTTTCTTCATTTCTTTCTTGTAATCACCGTCATCAGCACATCACGAACACGAGTTCATTATGTACACACCGCAAGTTCAGGAGAAAATCATGATAAATGTATAATTTTTTCTTTGAGTCATTTCACTAACAATCATGTCGCCCAATTCTTCATTGTGCCAGTCACTCTATACATTCAAGTTAATGGGCTTATCTTTTTATGCTGTGAACAGTTGAAAACCACTCTCCATATTCTTATTTATTCCTTTTTAGCTTTCAATCTGCAACAAATGCAATTTTCTCTTGTATTCATACATTTCCGTTATAAAGAAACGAGTGAAACTGGGAGGCAGAGATGGATAGGTAAGGCGAGTGACTGATGCACTGCTGGACGACCAGAACAAATAGGTGCAAGTAAATAGGATGAGTCAGACCATTATTAAATTGTGCTGCTTTTTTGTTATCCTCAAGTACATCCATGATAAAGTGGGTTTTGGTTTGAAACACGAAGTGCTGCCAGCATGTAAGGATGTGCTCCGTTCTTTCATGATTCGTTGTCTCTTTCACTCTAAACCCTAATTCTTATTAACCAAGTCTTTCTGAGATAAAGGTACAGTGGGCATTCCTCGCATGCAAGAGCATTGGCATTTTTCACTCGTAATTTATAGCATTGCTAAATATGTTGGAATGCTACATGTCCAACCACTTCAGTTCTTAGTTTCCCTTTTACACCCACGCTACAAGAGCTTTTGTAGGTGAGATAACGTGTCTCACATTTTACTTATTTTCGGCTAAAGGGAACCAGTAGGCTACTCGTCTATATGTAATCTGAATCAAGCAAAAACCATTTTGGTGAAAGAAAGGACACAAAAAACCGTCATCCACCATTTACAATCAAAAACATTTAGAACACAGAGGACGTAACTTTATTGAAAAAAAAAATTTCCATTTCAGTTCAGTATAAGTTTTAAAACACACTTGCTCGCGCCTGTACTATAAGTTACTCTTATTTCAGTTTTAAATTACAATTCCCGTTTTCGTATTCCGAATTGTCTTTTTTCTTCTCATAGTAAATGATAAGAATTCATACATAGGTATGTACTTCATTGGTTTCTTTGATGTTCAAGGCATCTGCATTTCTTGGAACACTATTGTACTGTAGTGTAATTTAATTTGCTATACCACATGCTATGTATGAAAAAATTCAAATATTACAACTGGAATTGCATATTATAGTTTCTACATAAATTTTAATAGTTGAACTTTTTAAAACTCGATTTTAGATGGAACTGTTTTGACAGACGTTTTGTGTTCGAGCATCAACCTGTAAAAATGTATATTTTACGAAGCTAGGGAGATGTTTGGATTTGAAAGGCTATGTGTGCACCCTAAATCCTTATAATCCGTTTTTTTTCTGGGGGAAGCCGGTTTTACACCAACGCAATCCAAATACCTTGAGTACCAGTTGTAGTGCTGGTTCCAATCACTTATAAGAAAAAATGGCTACTTAAAGTTATATGTGTAAGTGATCTTTATGTATGTGAGCTTTCCTAAGCATCCAATTTCATCCAGCATCATACATTTCCCCAAGCAATAACAACTAGAAAAGATCTAAGATTTACTAGACACTTCAATTGCATCGGATATGATGGGATGCATTTCCCTTTCCTGCACTTTCCATCTTTCTATCCTTCAGATGCAAGTATTAACCTAAATGGCTTTTCTTCTAGCGTGTATTATTTCCTAAAGAATTGTTGTATCGTAGCATTAAAGTACGTTGCGCAACGTCTTCGTCCAAATGTACAGAACCATGTTGGGGTTATATGTATAACTCGCATGAGTCGCATGTCTCCTGTTAACCTTCATTATTGATATTTTTCAGACAGTTACTTCTACCTATAAAAAATCGAATGCGTACGGTTAATATTAATTTTAAGTAGTATCATTAGTTTATGTGCATATGATTATACTATGCATAATGAGTAATTGTGGTGATTTAGGCATGATTGAAATTTTCACACAACTTTTGAATATAGTATCATCAAAAATTGGATGCGAATGTCATTCACAACCTCACCATCACAGGATTCTAACCATATACTGACTGAATCAATATCAATGTTTGAAATTTTCCGAGATCTCCCATTTTATGCGACATCGTGAGATTCGGAGGTTCAATTCAATGCACTTTTTCAAACTAATCAGATTTGAGTGTCACACCATTAGCAACATCTATGAAAAATGCTATAAAAATATGCTTTGATTATTACCTTTGATGAATAGCCACAAAATTTCAGGAAGTAATAAAACTTTTGAAGAGATAGCAGGTCATTGGTGAATTTTATGACAAAAAGATAGACACTCAATTGAAAATGGATAACCCTGAAGTATCTCCAGCGATTCCTCCAGGGCAAGGGGCAGTGGGAAACGTAAATGAGCTGCCTGCACCAACCTCGACTACAGCGGCTCTACAGTCGGAACCAGGAGAGCAAACTCTTGCAGAAGTTGTGGAAGACCTGAGAAAACAAAAGGCTGAAAAAGATTTCAGCGGAGAATATGGAAAACGTGTTTACTGCAAGCGGCATTACCATTCCATGAGTCCCATCATAATCATTTTTATGCTAGGTGGTCGCTTTCCTTTTAATGCCTCTCTACAGGGCGACGGAACTTACCTCTACCACTTTAGCTGGTTTTATCCACTGGGAATATATTTCTTGCTCTCAACAATCGTCATGTTTGGCACTCTATGTTTGGGCATGTGGAATGTAGCCCATGTTGTACTTAACATTACAGTGACAAAAAGAGAACAAACCAGTCGAGCATATCAGAATCAAAGGGAACACGAAGATGTTCTCGTTCATAGATATTCGATTCCGCTGATTTTGGTTTATTCCTCCCTCATTCATGGCTGCATTGCTGCAGTACTAATCATGAAAAAACGTCATTATATTGCGCACTACCTTACATTCTGGAGCAAGTACGGTCTTTTATTTTTTGCGACAAATATAATAATTTATACATATTTATTTATATTTTTCGTGAGTAATGTTAAGGTTATCCTTGCAGGGCTGTCTATACAATGCATATGGATGTATCGAAAAAAGCTCGGGGGTTTTCTATTAAAGTGTTAATATTTTTTATCATAATTGTCGCGGCTCTTGTCTTACTTTCGGTGTTTAAGATAGGACCAACGGCCACCGGATTACCAACGGTTTTTGGTGACTTGACTTTTCGAATGTTTATCAATCAGAACAAGTGGCTTCTGTCGCGAACGAAAGCAAGGAGAACAATACAGATTGCTGGCGCAGTTGTTCTCCTTTTCACATTCACTGCCTCCAAGTCATCCATTCTCTTTTTTATTTATCATTGCAAAACACTTCAAAGTGCTTTTGCTTATTGGAACGGAAGAGTTTACGCAGCAGTTCTTCGTGGTGGGGAGTTTGCACAAACTGAGGAGGGACGGACAACATACAGACTTCTCTTCAAGGATCACTGTGAGTTTCATTCCACTCTGACTATGAGTCTTACATGAAGTACATGATATTATCTCGACTCCCTGCAAGCTGATAAGCTGAAGAAAGAATTGTCTATAATAACATACTATAACAAACTGAATTTTAAAAGGTATACTGATGGATTTAATGGAAGGAATGGATCAAGTATTTGCATTCACAGTTGAATCATATTTTGGATGTCAGGTACAAATAGCGAAACTAATGCTCCAGGGGTTAAAAACAGTTTTAAATGAAACGAAAAATAAGAATAATGAGAAAACATCTACATAATATGCCATGAATTTTCAGGTGTTCAGTTTGTTTTTCGAGCTCTACTTTTGCATACGTATCGCTAAGCACGGGGACAATCAGCTTGAGGCAGCATATCCAGATAACTACCGTAATTTAATTAATGATTATTTGACAAATATCTATAACACGGAGCTACTATTATTATGCTATTACTTTTAATGCCGAATTGCAATTAAGTGATTTTTAATTAATACAGAGCAAGCTTATTTTATTCGCCCGAGAGATTGGGCTCCAGGAGTTATTACGCTGCTCATGAGTTTGCTGATAATGTTTAGTGCTGCAAAATCTGCAGCAGATGTGGCAGAAGAGGCAATGGCAGGATTAGAGGTTCTTCGCCGTAAGACAATGCTTGGTAGAAAGACTGACGAGGAATTGTATTTTATGCTGAGCATGTTCTCTAGTTATACCGCGTATAAAAAGATGGAAATCAGTGCTGGTGGATACTACTACATGAACAAAGAGTATGCACACATTTTTAATTGTGGCCCAATTATTCTTTATCAATTCGATTTGATACGGTACTTTGAATTCTTCTATAGTTTCGTGATTGGGCTCATTTCGTCAGTATTGTCATACTTTATAATTTTATATCAATTCCAACCGGTGATGGATATTTCCTTCCCAGCAAATACTGCAAAGGATGAAAGGGAAAAATACGGAAAATTTTTGATACAAATTGAGGGTCTGCATGCTAACCATTACGAGTCTACCACATCCAGACAAGATCTCTTCAGTGCGTTTAGAAGCTAGTTAAAAACTTTTGAATCTGTAGAACTGCCAGTTTAATTTGCGGGTTATTTGTGTACACTTGAATCAGTTTAGTTGTTTGATATGAAAAATTAAAAATGATTGTAAATAATCAATAGGGTAAAAATACAAAAATGCTTCTCATACCTCAGTATATGTAATAAAAAAGCATTCAGTAATTCTTTATATTGACAACCGATATGATTTTTATTAATAATTTTAGTATGCTTCATTTTTCCCTACCATAAGTATGTATGTACTGATCTAGGGAAAATACATGTCAAAACAAGGCCTGTTCGCGTTGTAGATTTGACTTTCAATCCAGTTGTTGTAATTGGTAATTATACTTTGTAGAATCTTTTTTCTGCAAAATACAATCACGCACATTGTCCACTGTCACATCCTGTTTTCTCATTTCGAATAACCTACATAAAAACTACATACTTCAGGTGACGCAAACTAGACAGGATTGTGTGAACACAATTTATAAGCCGTGTTAACATTGTATAGCACGTTAAAAAAGAAAGGAGCTCTAGCTTCGTAATTTGAACTGCTGTTTTACAAGCTACGCAATCCAGGTAGATAAATAAAATAATATGAATGCGTCCCTCCGCCATTTGCATAGATCTCTCCATTATGCTATGAGCCCATGACCAGGAGTTACACTTAACTTAATGTACATCTGCTATGACTATTAGCTAGACTAGAGATCTAAGGTAAAACATTCACCATATAGGAAACAAAAGTCAGATAATTGACAAGAATGGAGCAACAAAGCTTGCGATCAACATTCTTCAAATGTAGATGGATAATGGTTTTATCTATAGTAGGTTTGTAGGATCAGTCATTATTTTCTGAAAAACTATACATGCCTAGCACACTCATTTTTATAATGCTGCAGTTTTGGTACAATAACAAAATTCAATCCTATAATTTGATATAGGTATGCAACTAAATTTTTATGGATTCGCAATTCCCTCTTATGTATTCAAAAATATATCCAGCAAAATGCACATAGCTCCGTTGTGACTACTACGTGCAAAGTTAACTACTCAAAATTAGAAAGTCGAACAACGTGTACTGATAAGGACAAACATATTATGTAGTTTTAAAACGTTAGAATGTCTAAACGTAGTCTTCATTCATCAAATTTGTCAATTATTGTTCCCCATAAATTTATTGCGTAACTTTTGACTTTGGTGACAACTATTGTTAAACTGTTTGCATAAACTGTTATCAATAATGCATTTGTATTTAATCTTGATACTTACCATTGTGATCAACATAAGCAATATCGTAGAAGGATGGAAGCCACGTCACTTTCCAAAATTAGGTATCTCAGAATTCGCAATGAACGATGAAGAAGATCATCACTTGTGGGAGACGGATATTGAAAAAATGCCGGACGGAGCGGTTACCATTACGGATAATGGACAAACGTATACAATTTCACCACCAATCCTTGCTCTAACTATTGATTGCAATGCATCATATCCTATTCAATGGAATTTCTTAAATGCAGAGGTAAGCATCAATACAAAACTTATTAATTTTTCTTTTTCATACATGTAATTGAAATTTTCATATATTTAATTGTTTTAACTTTAGGATGCTGCCGAAAATGTGTACAGTGTTAGGATACGCATGTTTAGATATGCGAAAGATGTCTATAATCCTTTGACAAATTCTTACACTTCCCAACTACAACTTTACGGAGACACAAATGCAATAACTGGAGAATACGTTTGCTTTAGTACAGAGTATGAGGATGTCCAGAAGAAAATTTACATTTACTGGCAAGGTACTCAAGAAAGACTTGCGAACTGCTTTGCTCAGTAATTATGCTTTATTTACAACTATGAACAATCTGGTTTGCATTTCCTAACGAGTTCTGTTTACACCGTACATTATTAATTGAGTATTAAGATCCATGAGTGGTAAGTAAAATGGTAATGGATTTTTACATAGGGAGCTCGCCGTCTCCACTTATTCCTCAGGATAAAACGGAAGATGCTTGCTTGAAACCAGACAACACTGTAGTGCTTCCATGCAGAGTTTCTGATCCCAATGCAAGGCCAAAACTATACTTTGAAGTAAAATGCGTAAGTGCCATTATGATCTTTACCACGAACATATAAAAATTATTAATGAAGCATTGATTATTCAGCTAGTAACATAATATTTTCATCTAAAAATACGCAGAGTGAAAAATACAAGCTGATTGAGAGTCCATTCATTAAATATGATCCAAAGATTGGATTCACATTGGACATGTCTCAGTTCAACCCAGGCTTTGGACGTTACAAATGCTCGATGAATGAAGAAGACAACTTTCCTGCTTATTTCACTGTTAAAAATGGTATGATTCTCTCCAATTTATGTTTCGCTACTTTTTGCCTCTTTCAGTTTTTAAAGAGGATTTTATCTTTATCGTCTCTTATTTCCTGAATCTCAGAAACTTGCTTTCCCCGAATCTTTAACAACACAATCGAAGGAGGTGCATCTTTCAAATTCAGTAAAAAGGACCAACGAATAATATGTTGCTCAAATAGTTCCAGAACTCCGTCCATACAAGGAATATTTTGCTTTGATCCTGTAAGCTGCAAAATGAGGGAATTCCGTATGTTCAAGGTATTTTTCATTTCGAATTAAAGTTTTTCCAGACTCCAGACAAAGTAATATTTAACCTGTCCATTAATAATGAAGATTGGAAACAACGGAGTTGCGTTCAAAAATGGAAGTTGTGTCTATGAAAAGATTTTTGAGAGAGACTCTGGGTTGATCCGCTGTAAAGGAGATGGAATCGACGTGATGCGCCCGTTTTACACTGAATTGCAGCCAAATAAGAATGAGAGCTTGAACTTGTGTATGGCGTGGCGTGATTAGAAAATATAATATTATGTGAAACGGATGTTCAGTTTTTTATTTCTCCGTTTTTTTTCATCAAATTTTACTCATATTTTCTTGCCTACAGACTTTGATTGGAATGCACTTCAACCGGAAAAGTTAATGGCTGTGAGTGTAGGTTCCCGGAGGCCAATGTACGATAAGCAAAACATCACCATCAACTGTGAGACTTCTTATTTTTATTTCTCAGAAGGTACTAAGTGGGCAGTACGATGGAAAAATGGATCGTTGGAATTCCTGAATTTGGGTAAAGTGCAAATGGCTTAAAACATTTTATATTGCAGTATTGTCATGAAACTTCAAATTTTTAAATAATTTAATACAGACACTGGTACTTATGACCAAGACAGAACTAGTTCTACGTATCAAAGCATAAGGTTGCCGGTTCATATGAATATGAGTGCAGTAATATGCTTTGCTCCAGTATGGAATAGTACAGAATGGGTTAACAAATCATATGCACTAGATGTACGAGGTACTGCATGCCACCAGAATGTTCTGAATAGATATATTCATTAGTATGATGTATTCGAAGACTGATACCATCTTAAAAGATTTTAACTATGGCATATAGGATCGATTCCTCCAAAATTTGCGGATGATAGTGTTGAAACTTTGAATCTTGTGCTCAATGAAACGGACAAAGTGATCATTTGCAAAGCAGGCGGAATTCCATTACCAAATCTTAGGTGGAGAAAAAACAACCGCGTAAGTGAATGACAAAGACAAATGTTGAATAGTATGCATACGGTTAAGTATTGAGTACTATAATGTAGAGTTGCATTTTACACTCTATTAGACTGTACTAAATGAAAACAACGTTGCTCTCAAAAGGAAGAATGGATCAATGTACCTCACAATTCGTCGAGTATCTCATGAGACTCAAGGCGAGTATAAATGCGTGGCTACCAACTTTGCTGGTAGGGCCGAGAAAATATACCAGATATATGTGATAGGTACGGCAACTTTCACTTCCTCCGTTCTTTGAGTTTTGATTAATATGTCCACTTCCATAAAGATAAAAACTTACATGAAAAAATCTTATGCATCCTTTTTTATTTTTAATCCCTGTAGATCCTGGTCAGCCACTGAGTGCTTCAGCGATAGCATTTGTCACTCTACTCACTCTGTGTGTTTTTGGGGGAATGGGATTTCTTCTTTGGAGAATGCAACTTCAAAAGAAAATTATTAGTCACTTGACAGGTATTGTGTTCAGAGATATGGGTGGTACAACTGGAACTGGTGGCAGTGCTGCACCTGCATCGACAAATCAAAGTATTAGCAACACAAGAGCACATGTTCCTGCAACAAATGGAATAATCGAGTTCACAGTAACCAATCAAGAATCCAATCATATTTAGAAAGTTCTTGTTACCACTTCATTATTTATCCATGTATTAAAACCTGTGACTAGTGAACACAAAAATTGTGTAAAGACAAATCCACTGCATTGCTTTATAAAATGTGACTTGATTAACATTATCATACATATACACCTGCTTTTTTTAGTTTGTAGTAAAACTTTCACTATAATTCATAGCATGAAGTTGATGGGATGGGATTTAATTTGGGATTAACCAGCTTGTGTTCAAGTGATCAATGTCTCAGGTTTGCCGCAATACGCGATTTTTCATATTACGTAAATATGCATTTATATTGAAAACCACTATGTAAAACCAGCATCTATAAACTGTAGGGCTGCGTTTGTTTAACGCTTAGTTTACCCCATCAACATCATAGATCTCCACGCGTCAACTCAACATCAAGTTCTTTCCAGATCGTGCTTATATTATAACCTGAGGGGTACATTAGGTAGAAAAGCTGCAGATAACGAATTCACTTTCCTTCTGTCGTCACCCATTTACTCGCTGATGAAACTATTTGATACTTCCTACATTCGATTCTACTTTAGGTGCATCATTTACTGCCACGTTATCAGTATCACAACCGTGTCCCCGTAAACCGTGAAGTAAAGCACACCCCATACATAATACACCAGCATCATTTGAGGAGAATAACGAGTATGATGATGAGTATTATTATTACAGAACCAGCGGGAAAATGGGTTGAGTGAGTTCTGTACTCAAAATCATCATCGCATTACATTACAGTTTTCCGTTTCCTCCATCACTTCCATTTCGTTATTAGACGACAGCGCAAGGAGACAACTTTCGATGGAAAACATGAATCCTACTAGTACGAGATAAGCTCGTAAAGCAATTTTCTCACTATGCATAATGGATAAACAGATGGAGAGTCCCGTTTCTAATCTGTGATGATGCACTGCTTCTTGATAAAGTTTTCATCTCGTTCATAAAAAAGTCTATAACGCTGCACATAAATGTAACAATATTCTTGGGTAACTGTCCTAATAACAGTTTTCATGCATTTCTCTTTTTATACTAAATTGTCAATAAAAGGAAATTGCTGCAAAATGATTATGCATTATAAATATGCATCTATTATACACATTCTCAAAAGTGCAAATATAGCCCTTATTTAATTAGCCTGGAGAAACGGTTTTACGTTAGTTAGTAGCCTTTATACCTGTATTTTCTTATTTTACATAAACAACAAACATACCACTATAGGTTTTACTAGTGCATCATACTATGATTTAAATCATGCAAAACTAACTTAGCCACCGTGTCGATTATAGTATACTAATGCAAAAGAATATAAAGGAAGAAGGACAAACAATAGTAAATACTGAGGAAAGATTTTGTTTAGGACTGTAAAAACTCATATTTCATTGAAAATCCTTGGCATCTACTGACTATATCTACAGCAAATAATTAATTATGTGTACATATAAGCAGCAACAGCAACCAGACTTGTGGCCATCATTTTATCCGAAATCTCTTTCTTTACCAATTCAATCTAGCGATGCTTCTTTTTATTCGTGTGTACTGGGCAGCATTGTTTTGCAGTGCAGAGACGTATTGTTAAAATACCAGCTCAGCCACCATGATAAATCTAAGAATGCAACAACGGCTAACTCACAATAGGTATGTGAGAAAAGTGAAAGGAATGGGAGATGAATTTTGGCTGAGGGAGCAGAATAATACTTTATTTACAAAGCCGTGATTCCACATTGCTTTCTCTTTGTCATGATTTGCGTGGTTGCCACTTTAATTCGAATGTATACCCATACAAAGCAGAATGTGTCTGTTGTGCTGTGTGCGTAAAAGGAATAGCTGAATAAAGCCGTCCATGCGTTCACTACGTTTCTCATGCCCTTCTTGACAGGAGCAAATGATTTAGTATTAAAACAGAGCTGATTTCATCTTTTGTGCAGTGCAGCAATAATAACAATGCCGTTCTTTAATCTACTCCGCCTACACGACTTCAACAGCTAAATAATATGAACAATGTGGACCGGTAACGTAAAACCCAAGAGAACAGTGTCGAGTTTAGTTTAGCGTGAGTCTACGTTCGTCCAGACAGTAGTGGGTGTTCTCTTTCCAACTTTCTCTTGTTTGCATACGCATACAACCTTACTAAAATATTGATACTCTTGGGGCTGTTATGCTTAAATTAATTTGTTATATCTGCATTCTTTACACACATTCAGAACTCAGAAATACAGATCATGATAAAGGTAAAACAACTTCATCCTAAAAAACACACTATAACAAATCAATTTTACACTTTAGACGTTACACACATTACACACAGACGGTGAGTAACTAGTAGTTGTGGTATGTTTGGTGAACTTACTAATGAACTATCAAATATGCATCTGGGGCCCAGATTCTGGGCACATCTATCCTGTCATTGTCATAAAGCAAAGTACCTGGATTTCAGTATAAAAAAGCAAGTAGCAAGTGTAATCAACATGAATAACAGGTTACAGTCTAGCATATTTGACAAAGCGAATAAAACGAAATGGAGAAAAAAGTGCAGCTAGGGCATTCACTTTGACCTATACGGTTAAATATGTATGTATCGTAGTCAGTAGTAGCAAAACTCTACAGCGCATAGTTTTCACCGGAAACATAGAGTCCTAGTTAATTCATGTGTATGTTTTTTATCTCCTCAAATACTAAAATCTAATTTCCTTTCACCACGCTGCAGACTTCATATTTCAAGTTTTTCATAATGCGACAACGCCAACAATGTCGCCAATATGAAGATGCATTTTTTCATCGTTAAACCTTCCTTCTTTTCTTTCAACTCTCAACCTTCATTTTTTAGTAAGAGAATACGGTATGTAAAGCTAAAACCCACCATTGCAGTACGGTGCCCGTGCCGTGACACTGGTAGCGCAGCGCTACACTATTATCACGGCTGTTGCATACTTGTTCAAACAAAACAAAAATACACTAAAATTACAAGTGCTCATACTTTTCTGAACAAGTCTGGTGAAAAACTTGTTAGCTTGATATTACTGGTTGGTGCGGCGATGGTGTAACGCACAGCATACTTGAACAACCATTCTTTCCCACAGGCACTTTCTCCCTTTCATTTTCCTTCGAAACAGCTCGCATCGTTTTATGTTTCTTCCAGCTGTCGACTCGGTCGTTTAGTTTCAACTACCAGAAAGAGACTTAACCGACCCGGAAGAAGAAAGATAGACATTTTTCTTCTGAATTAACTGCTGACTCACTGTAATATTGTATTTGTAAGAGTAGTACATGTAAAACCCGATGTCCACATTTTTGCTGAAGTTGAGTGTGTAAAACTTACATTATTTCTTCACTTTTTTTGGTTATCGATGTATGAATCCATTTACAATATATTGCAATACAGAACCATTGTAGCTCACTTTTCTCTAGTTTCATTGTTGTTCTTTAAAACAAAGTTTTCTATGTCTAAACACTAAATTATAGGCATCACAAGAGATTTAAGAAAGAAAAAATTCTGTTTTTCATCGACACGCTTGGAATAAACACATTGACAGTGCAAGTACATCTCGCAGAACAAGATGTCCATTCTCCTCACAAGAGTCAACAGGAAAAGTTGTTCCTAACGCTTACTTTCTTATTCTCTCTAAACTCGTGAAAAGAGCATACCTAGTAGCATATTGCCCTTTGGTGAGATATATAATTTTTACTTTCTCTTGCCACTCACACTTCAAAGTTTTTGTACTACACTCCAACCAACTTACAAGAACTTACAAAAAGTGCAAGCGCTTTTGTTTTTGAGATCGGATTAATTGAGCATGAGACTGTTCGAAGTTGTATATCCTCCAAATTCGTAAAATTGTTCGTAGCATGTTATTTGGGCACACTTCTAGCGTGGCACGGAGAAAAAGTAAAACATTCCTACCTTTAGTATTCTTTGATGCTATCATGCAACAACTTTTGCCTTAAGGGAATCATCAAGTGTTACTTCCGTTTTTGCTTGTGTTCTCATTATGCGTAACTACATAAAACGAGCGTTTTGTTGAAATGTAGATGGAAACAGTCCACCACGATTTTTTAAAATACGTAACAGGAGACGAAGTAAATTTTGGTGCATTTTTCTTTACACTACACTAAAAAAATCTATATAACTTGAAACACATGAGTATATTTGCCTAAAATTATCCTTAGTTTTCAAATAGACATCTTTCCCTAAATGTATGAAGCCACTACTTATGATGCAGATATTATAAACTGCGTTTGTGAATGATAGTATGACATGCCAGCCAAAATAAGGATCTTAAAGAGATGCATGAGTTGTTTGAAAATTTCCTTGCTCCTCAAGAACTCGTTCAATTGAGGGCGCAGCGATTCTCTGATACTAGTGGTAATAATGAACAAGTAATACTTTTTCAGGTCACGTCAACTTTTTATTTTAAAAACCCTTTTGACATTATTATAATCTTTTAATTTATTGGTTCGGCGTTCGTTAAAACAAGTTTACCTATTTTACTACACAATAGATTACACATACATATCATACCACCTGGAAAATGCATGAAAGTAATTAATACTTTTGGTTTGGTACTTTATGCTACTTAATATTATATGCTTAAATTGAACTAAGATTTTTTGTTGATACATTGTTGTACGATTTCTTAACTGATATAACTGTAGAAAAATTTGATATAGTAATTATAGTTAACATCTCACTGTATTGCCTTTTGTTTGTCTTCATGTAGCGTATGTCAACATGTAGTTACACTCTTATATTCACATTTTACTCCGGAAAGGAATACTGTGAAGACAAAAATACTCGGAAGCATTTTAATCTCATGTTGAAAATCACGAAACAATTACTTTGTAACAAATATAATTCTGGTTTACCGATGGTAATCTTTGGCACTGTTTGAAGATGCTTATTCAAATCTGATATCATAAAGAACAGGCGTATTCACAAATCGAACGTATTTTATTCACGATATGAAAATATTTAATCGACTTAGCTGCACAAAATTGCACGATTCCTTGAAACATCGCTGACTTTCACTCAATTCCTAAACATAACTGAGGTAGGGTAAGATATTACACTGAATGCAAAACACAACTACCCCGACAGTTAGAAATGACGGGTTGTTTCCTGTTGAAATTTTTTATTTTACAATTACAAAATAAGCTGATCTAAGGACAACGTATTATTTTTAATACTAATAATCTCAGGAAGACTCAGATTCTCTTTGCAGCAATGCTATAAAATCGTTGGTTCGTGTTCTGTAATAATTTTCGGCCTGGTGTCCTGGAACATGACGGTTTCATGAAGTGCTCGGTGAACTGCACGGAGACCATCGTCTAAAATCCTACATATTGGAGCATCTTCAGGAATGTTTTCATGAGAAACCCTGTGACGTAGGTTGATCACTTGGTCAAGTGATTTTTTCAGGGTTTCTACACTAGTAGAAGCTGCAGCTAAGCTCACTACAAAAATAAACGCAAAAATTAGTTGAACAGTATGTTATTATATGTAGAAGTACGTAATGTGTCGACAATGGAAAACATGGAATAATTACAGAAAGCTTCATCGACTTCTCCTTGCCGCACTCCGGTAACTTTTGCAACAGCCATTCCCCTAGCCACTCCATGAACTTGCTGAGGTTTCTTCATTGTAGGGGCATTCACTTTGCTCCTCGCCATTGGGGTAGGTGCCTTGGATGTTCCAATTCTCGTAAGATTTTGTTCACTAGCGGAAACGCGCAGTCGCCCACTTCCCCCATCCCTCAAATTTTCTAAAAATGTCACAGGATACAAAATGCGTAAACAAGCGTTCTTAAAGCTCCCTACACTCATGAAAGTTTACCTTGAGAATAAGCAGAGACCACCGTAGGAGGTTTTTTCCTAGACTTTCCCTGAGAACTGATAGTCTTAGACATATAAGAAGGAGTCGCAGGCATTGACTCTGGTTCTGAGTCACTCTACGTGCAAAAATTACATGCATGAATTAGTTTCTGCCGTTTGCCGATGATTGTTACAACCCAGCCATAGTGTAGCAAAATCCAAATATTTTATTTCCTTTCTAAAACCAAGATTTACCTGTGCCGGATTCATTAAGGCAGAAACAGAAACGCTTCTAGTTAATAGCTGCTGAGGATCAAAAGCACCTTTTGTTGTGTTTCTAGATTTGTCTGAAATACCAAAAGGAGTGATACTTCAATTGTCATGCACATGCAACCAATAAAGTGATGATTGGAAAGGAAAGTCTAGCTGCAGCAAAGCGAACAAACACAGGAAACGAAATCATATTGGTGAACCAAAAAATACATGCACCGAGTTTGTATTCTCTTGATGGGAAATTTGCAAATAAAACTTTCAATGAATGTGTATGAGAAACTATAAAAATATAAACTAATAATATTAAACCATTGCGATGTTTGTGAAAAGATCGCTTTCTTCGGGGAGCAGTCACACTAGAACTACTACTAGTATTCGGTAAAGCGTTCAGATCGGAGAGGGAACATGTCCGACGAATTCCAGTAGTGCTTTCCTCGTCTTCTCTATCATCATCTGAATCATCCAGATACTCTAAAGGTAGAAAGAAATGTTAAATCAAAACAACAGCATTCCAAAATAAAATATTTAGCTACAATACATTCAAATGATTAGTTTTTAAAGAAAATATATTCTAAAAATTCAAATCCAACAATTTATGTTTTGTAAAACGTAGCTTGTAAGTTGTAACTTGCTACATGTTAGTCATGCTCACTATACCCTACAAAAAGATTTTACATGCATGAATAAAAACCAACAATAAAAAGCGTTATAAATGCAAGGCTATCAAGCGAGCTACAGTTGAAGTTAAAATACTACAACCCAGACCTATAGGAGGAACGATAGTTCTGGACGGAGGGACACACTGTACTATTTTATTTGCACTTTTAGTTGGTATTAGGGTAGGCTTGGGATTTGGATTGGTAGAAAGAGTTGAGTCCGAATGTCGAACAAAAAATGCGTTAGTTTCAGCAGTCGAAGAAGAGTTGAGGCTAGAGCAGTTTGAGGTTGAATTAGAGCTGGTGGAAGAGAGCCCAATTCCGTTTTGAAAGGGATAAATAAATTGATGATACTGATGTTGTTGCAGTGTTGGCAAAATAGGCGTAGGCTGTGGAAGAGCTTGCTGTGATGCTTGCTTAAATGCTGAGTTTGCGTGGTTCATTAAAATGAGAGTGCTAAGTGTCAACACTACCGAAAAGACCATTATTCCAAAAGACAATAAATTATCAACCACAACATCATCAACCAATGCTTAATTACACCTCGTTTCCCAAAGCAGAAGGCCAATTATGCAATTACTATTAGTATGAAGATAAAATCTATGACTTACCTTTCCCATAGCTTCGACTTAAATCTTGCGTTGACTGACTCATAGACTTGTAGCCAATCTAAAATATGATCACAATACAATTCAACATAACAATATAATTTTATTGATACTACAGTGTAATTCCTATGATGATTCCTTTGTTCGAGCATAATTGTGCTTACACTTTGAAGCTTTTTCCTCGTTTCCTCCAATCTCTTTTCCAACTCCATTCGACTCTTTGATATTTCACGATTCTTCATTTTTACAGACATTATGAGCTCCGCATTTCTGCTCCTAACTATCTCATACGGCTGGCTTGATGTCGATGTGTCTTTATAACTTGATAGGGTCCGGCTAGAAGATCTGACAGATCCGCTGTCATCCGTATCACTTCCTCCTGATCTAACTTTGTTTAGCTGAATACGCGGAACCTCTACTGTCTCTCCGTCAGTTGATTTTCCAACATCAGAGTAGAAGTCGGTGGATTCTTCATCATCTCCTTCCTATGTAGATTTAAACATGAAACAAAACAGTCAGTAAATCATCAAAGTAAAGCCAAGGTCCGTCGACGTCATTTGTCAACAAGTAAAGAGATTTGTAGCATATAATTTTAATTTAATGCCCTAACCGTGTCCTTTTCTTGTCCTGGTTTTATGGTGTCTTCAAGACTACGATTATCACCCTCCTTATCGGAACTTGTACTAGTTTTTGAGAAGGCATCTGTAGCTATACTGATGGGTTCAGGACTTTCATCAGCGATGTCTTTCATGACTTCTGGAGCTGTAAAACGAAATTATAAATTAATATTATATACAATCATGGAATTTCTACCCTGAGAATGTATTTTCTTTAAAGTACCTGCGGGTTTGGCAAACGGAACGGGAACAACTGTATCAGAATGATAAAAGGATTTTATAGTCAGTGCCCCGGACGATTGCTCAACTCGCTCGCTCCATTTTCCCTGAGGTAAGGCAACGGAAGGTCTTTTAGAGGGAACTGGAGAGGACGAAGCACTTTCACCTTTCATTTGTTTTTTCGCCCAGTCAGGAAGCTGACCGAAGCTAAACCTAAATGATAAAAAATGAAGCTTAACGTTAGTTTTTTAATGAACGAGTATGTCAAATTATCAGTTACAAAAACTTATCATGCCTATAGTCAGGTCGAACTGGCGACGGTGGATTCGTCGGTGAATCAGACATTGGGGCTGGAGTAATCGATTTCTTTGAGACCTGTCTTGAGCGCTTTTCTCCCATACGAGCTTCCATTGTGACAACCATTTCTCTTGGAAGATTCCAAACGAAAACGCATGAATCGCCTCCAACAGAAAGTAACGTTTGAAAATCAGGAGAAAATCTCAGAGCCGTGGCTAGTTCAGAATGGCCAACCTATTTATAATCAATGATCAAATAAAACGTAATAAGCTTGTTTTCACGGTAAAGTATATTAGAACTCTTTTGCTTGACAAGTTTTGACAACGCAGCTTACCAAAGTGGCGACTATATCTCCTTTGTAGTAATCAAATACAGTAATTGATTTATCGGTGGATGCAACGGCTACATAGTAGCCACTGGGATCCAACGTCACTTTTATAATAGTTCCTAACACTATGCTGGGATTATTACTTCTTAATGTTTTACTATGTTTTCCCGTAGACACATTGTACACTCGAACACAAGCATCTTGACATGCCACAAGAACATGTTTCCCACCAGAGTCTAGTTCCAAATCAAATAACGGTGTTTTGCTAGCAACTACAGAGGTAACGTGAACTTCCACATCTCCAGACCAATCCGCTTGTAAAATTTCTAATGGATCCGACGCATTTCCTTGCTCACTTCCTTTGCATACCAGTTGTCTAAAAACTAAGTTTTTATCAGCTCCACAAGAAATCACATGTAAAGATGGCGGTATAGTTCTATCAGATATTAAAAACTTGACACTAGTAACTGATCCCTTATGTTCTTGAAGTGATGCAAGTCGTTCAATTTCCTATAAAAGTAAATGAACCCGTTGAAAGGAATATTGATTTATGTAAATGATACACATATTAAATTTCCGTAGAAGGAAGTTTGAAGAGATAACATCACATCATCATAACATCTCACCTGTCCAATACTGTAGAGATTTACGGTGCCATCGCGAGAAGCAGTGGCTATAAGAGATGCTTTAACATCCATAGCCAGTACTTCTTCTTTATGAGCTTTAATTTTGATCAGTTCGTTCTTTGATTTCGATCTCCAAAGTCGTAGGTTTCCCTGTCTATCCCCGCAGCATACAAATGAAGAGCCAATACCCACACAACGAACTCCATTTCCATGTGAAATAAATAGGGGGGAGTCCAAGTGTCGAGTAGAGATATATTTGATGTCCACGCATTCCTATTGTTTACATATAATACAATGAATGATTAAAATGCAGTCCTCTTAAAATCAGAAGATATAGTGGACGGGTCTTACGTTTGAGTATAGGTTTGATTTCGTTTGACTAAGGATGTCCCAAGTACGTATAGTGTCATCGTTAGAACAGGTAATAAACACAGGCCAAGATTGAAACGCTGTTGTTGGTTGGCCTCCGGCTTGGGTGTTGTTGACGGGGCCGGGGCCTACTGCAAGATCCCAGATACAGCCAGAATGCCAGAGCCAGGAGTGAGACAAGCCCACCTACGCAAATTGCATTTATTAGGTGTGTCTGTTCTCTTTAAGGCAAATCTTAATGGATTTACAAGTACGAAACAGCTATCAATCGGCATTGTGAAGGATAAAGGTAAACTACTAACCCTTTTGACGTCTTGTACATCCCACGTGTATAGCGAATGGTCTGCATACACTGCTACAATCTTTTTACCTCCTGGTGCACGTATTCCCACAACATTTGGGAATTTTGATCCAGGAGGATGAGAAGACAACAGAGTGACATCAGTTACCTTTGCAATCTGTATCAGATCAAAATAAACAGTGAGTACATGCTACTTAATACAGCATAAAAATGATAATGCCTACACAGGGGGCAAATGATTCAAGCAGGTGGAGGAGGTTTCACTCTGCTATAAATTTGCTGTAAAAATTATTTTATTTCTTTCTTACATCTACTCCCAAATGATGTGGTAAAGGCAAAGTAGCTATAAACTCCAGTCGTCCTGATCTGAAGCACCTTATTAGTCCCTCCGCACATCCAATGAAAATCAAATCTTCATCCATACACATACAAAAAGCTTGCTTGGTCTAATTTTAAAAAGGAATGAAACTGCTTTTAGACACTATTTTTATACAATTTGAAGAAAATTGTACAACCAAAAGAGTTACATATAATATGTATTTACTTTTAGCTGAACCCATTTATCCAAAAATCGTCGTTCGTCAAATTGGCACAATGTTGCTGACACAGTCCCATCAAAATTGGCGATAGCATACGTAGTACTACCATCAGTCGAAACATCTCTAAAGTCAGCGTTTGAATGCTCACTTCCGAGAATAGCTGGTCTCCCCGTTAAAACACATTCGTTCTAAAAACCAAATATCAAGCGTTATAGAATACATCGAATGTCTACGAAAATGATTTCCAACACAAATTTTCATGGACATTACTTACTTTTCCAAGTTGTAAATACCAAAATTTTAAATGCCGAGTTCCACCGGTGACAAAAAAGTTGCCATCTGGAGAAAATGAAACACATGAAACTTTACAGGCCACTGAACTAGACGCTAGTTTCCTTCCACGAGTAGAATTAGGTTGTCCAGTAGGAGTTCCTGCAGGGGTATTGCCGTTTCTACTGGGTGCACCGGTGAGACTTTTGAAGTCCCACACAGATACGACTCTGTCAGAGCCGACGGTAACCAAAAGCCCCAACACACTGGATACTGCCTATTTATTTCAGCACATAAAAATTCAAGCTGCTTTATACATATTCACTTAATCATTTCCGCTTTTAAGAAAGTGCTATTGTTACTTACAGCGCACACAACATTTTGACAGGGAGCGATATCCTTTACAATGCCAGACTGCCAATTGACAACTCGAAGAAAATTAGATTCTTCAGAGGCAACAAATAAAAGGGAATTGCTTTTTAGTTGAAGAGCGCTAATTGACTTCCGTGTCTCCAAAACAATGTGTGTCACCACTGTCCCACTGCCAGTGTCCAAAAGGACGATGGTATTTCTAAAATTTGAATTGTTAAAGACAAAACTCGTTAACTGAATCCTCGGAGGGCTAAATTAAAGTGTTAAGAGAATCCACTGACAACTTACCCAGCAGGGTAGGCAACGAGCCCGGAATCACAGTCAAAATGAGCATTGCTGGTCACCGATATGCCCAAAATCCGTTCGATTCGAATCTGCGATGGCAAAATATAATTAATGTAGTGTTGAGACATGCTCAAAAATATAAAAACACACAATAAAATACAACATATTCGAAGGTGTCATCCTTCTATTTTCGTCGTTCACATGAGCTTCCACCTTCTTCAACACACAAGGAGACACTAACGGACGACGAGAAGGCTCAGTAATTCAAGAAAATGGTCAACATTAACATTACATTAAACTTGTGTGACCACCACCACCAACACTGTTCTTTTCATTAAACTTTGCAAACTTGTAGTAATCCGTGTGGTGTAGTAACAACATATTACTATAAAAAATGCAGAATATACACTCATATGCAACTACACACACCTTCTCTTCATTTTCTTCCATTCCAAAAATGGCAATGCCGTCGATGGGCAGGATAGGCTATTCCATAATTGAGGACAGCCTCCTTTTTAAAACGTCTAGGTTATAGCTCGAGATGTCCAACGTGATTAATTATATTTTTCCAGATCGGTAGCTCACAGCTATCATTCAGCCACGGTGCAAATGTTAATGTCTGTAAGAAATGGAAACATTATACAAATTATTAGTACAGATTATCGTTATTAATTACAGACAATTTATAAGAACATGTATTTTGACTGCATGACTTGCTAATTCTTTTTATGCTGCGCAATGAATGAATGGCATGTGATCTTCTTGCGTGCTAAGGATTCAGTTCAGCTTTTCATTAGTGAATTATTGTATTAGCGGAATGAGCAACTCCTTTTTTGCCAACGCCAACAGCATGTATATTTTGCCCTACGCCCCTGGCCGCTCTATAATCCAGCTTTTTTGTGCAAAGAAGAATGCGTCTTCTTGGAGTTTTCGGCATCCGCTAATTCCCCATTATCTCTTCACTGGTCAACTCATTTACCATTCATTCTTCAGGAGATGAATGACAGCAGCATGGATAATCTTCACACGAAAAACTAACACCGCAATGAATCTAATCTAATTGGTATTTAAATCTAGAACGTAAACAAAATTACACTCACGTATTTATGTGAGTACCTCTTCTTGTAGTAGAAAATTTAAGTGCTGAGAGCTGTCTCTAGTTGTCTGTTATCGTGCTAGTAGTAAAAGCAAACCGTAATTCTAGCCGAGCGTCCACTGATGGAAAATATATATTTGTACCGGACACAAATAAAAGATGTATCAAAAGATGAGCCAAGTGTAACTAATGTTCTGAATGTATCTAAACTCTCTGATTATAGTAAACATAAAAGCACCTGATGATCCCCCAATGCAATATTGTGCATCCCTTGCTCTCCTCTTCTCTATTCTTTCTTATTGTTATGCTCTACACTCTGCTTTCAATTCAAAACCATATTCGATGAGTAGGTTGCTTTTTCATTCTGCTTACTTCACTATTTTTCTTGGCTTCTTCGCTTGCCGTCTGTGTGGGGGACGGACGTTTACATTTCTAGCAGGAAATGCATACCTGAATGAATGTTGCATATAAAACCTAGCACAAAAAAAATCATAACGGATTTGACTGCATGCTCTACTCACACAACGCAACGCTAGACAATTAAGTATATGAAAGCATTCCGCAACTTCAATCCATTTAAAGAAACTGCTTTTTCAAATGTTCAGCTCTCAAGCTTTAGCCATCATCATGAATCAGTTTTACCGAAAGGCTGAAAGGGATGTCACATGATAATGAATGATTGATCAGGATCGCAGAATATGCATGTTTTTTTTTCTATGGAGCCTTCATCTCATTGCGTTTGTCCTCTCCTGTCAAGTGTCGACCATATTTTTTTTCACAAAACTGTAATTATATTTTATGCTTTGGGTATTCCTAATCAGTATCACTTTGCTGGCTATAGATATCATCATTATCATTGCTCATCTCTCTGAAATCCACATTTAAGATGTGGAAAAACATGAAAATATGCGTTGTAACTTGAATAGTTTTGGTTTCTTTGTATCTTTGTCTGTTTTTTTTTGCGTGTAACAAACTATGCATGAATAATATTTGTAATGATATCCAATTCATATTCCACCCACTCTCATATTTTGTGTTTGTGTATGTAATGTGGCTGTTGTTGCAATGCGTATAGACCTGAGACGAGATTCACACAATGATGTTATGTTTGTCATGTTTCAAACTAATGTGTCATGTCAGAATAAAGCATTATCAGCTTTTTTGGTTATTGTAAAAACTTGAAACAGTAGTACAGCAGCTTTGTATTTTCTCATATATTAAAATTATAAAGAGTATGTTTATATAATAATATATATGGAAGATAAAGATTATATTACATTATGGTTTTTGGCACCTCCTCACAGCGATCAAGATGTGATGTGAGTAGTGATGTACAGCGTATTAGTAAAATCAACACAGCAGCACCAACAACAACATCAACTGCAGAAAAGCAACAACAATTTATCTTGCATGTTGTATTATTTTCAGCATCGCAAGAAAGAAGATGAAGATGAAAGAAAACCTGAAGACTCCCACACACGTTCTCACCACACACTCATACACGAAAAGCCAGAAACATCAGTTTTCTGAAACGAACAAAACCCGCTGCTGTGGAGTAAGTAGTAAAGTGGTATATCAGGTAAAAACAATGTTCTTGTAGGAAAATGTAGACTCATAGAAAACAATTTTTTACTGTCTCTGCTTCCCTGAATCCGTCTTCAATATCTCCGTGTTTTATTTTTTTATCATGAATGAACACATCACATACGTGTAAAAGGTAAGAGTACTCAATTCAGCACTCGGGAGAACACAACTCTCGTCTATGCTAGACAACTCCGTCTCCGTCCTATAGTTGCATAATAAACCTCATCTTCCTCCTCATCTTTTCTGTGTGTTCAAGCAGCAGCATCACACAAGTCAAATATTGAGTGAAAAGAAAACTAAACTTGAAAGAGTATCAGCGCTAGTTGGTCAACATTAGCTGAAGGTCTAGTTAGGAAATTTTATTATGACCAAAGCCATATCCGACTCATGTATGAAAACGTAAGTAGAGAATTGAGATGAGAAGTTTTTCGCATCTATTGTCTATGTCAATGCTCTTTCTCGGTCTACCTGCTTGTATTACCGCATGTGTTGTGTTATTTGGGGTAAAGAAGGAGTATTAAGTTTAAGTAGTACCAGCAAAGCAGGCATCAAATCAAGCATTCCATTATGCATGAAACATGAACTTTGTATTCAGTTTTATTTTACGCTACCACCGTGAACAACGGATTTTTGAAAATCGTGAGTCTTAGCTCCAAAGCAATATGCATGATTTTATTATGGTTGGGTCTGATGATTTTCTTTATACAATAAAGTATGAAAATTAGTTAGAACCCAAATATATTAATGCATTTCAATTGATTTTATAGCCTTTTATCACTTACAAATGTCCCTATGCGTGCGGACAAAAACAGGTTAGCAAAATTCATTGTCAGCGAGAATTTTTTGCAAAACAATAGCAAAGTTGTGACATGAAATGAACTTGACTTTTGCTACAATCAAATGGCTGACATATTCAAAACTATAATAAATGTGTGGAAAAAACTACATATGAATACTTGCTTAAAAAATATTGCAATAATTGTAAGGTAATAATAATAAAACACGATTGGGGTAAACTGATAATAAAACACAGGTAGAAACAAGCATTTGGTCGCAAGAAAGTTATATTTTGGTATAAGTTTTAAAACTCACAAAAACGTTTAAAATGCCATTTATTTCACAGATAACACATCACTGACAATTATAATTTCCTTCTTATCACAACTCAAAGGCTATTATTTTCCTGAGCCACTTTGCGTTTGCACTGGTGAATCTTAAGACTGTCCGCCAGCCCAAGATTAGAACACAACTACTCTGCGTAATAAATCATAAGACGCATTCGGCGTTAGCCAAAATGAATTGCAAAAAGGTGGCACAGCTCATTACGATGCGTAAATGCCAAGTGCCAGTTGAGGTGTTAAAAGCATGCCAGCCTTTTCAATTACAATTTACAATCAGCGGAATTCATAGTTGAACATACCACTTAAATTTATAGAATAATACATAGTTTAGTATTTGTACCTGTATAGACTTAAAAACTAAAAATTTAGAAGTTTGTGTTTGCACAGCACATCACTGATTTTTGGGTGTTCACTAGCAGTTAACAACCTTGTCAGTAAGGTTCATCTCATCCTCTTTCTATATTCCATCATGATGACTACGACCACTATATATCGGGATGATTACGCACTGATAATATATTCTTTTCGATCAACGCAATCCATAGGAAGCAGGGCTCCAACAAACTTTATAATTTTGATAATGCCTAATGCAAGTAGGTAACTTGTGTTTACTTATTTCGTTTTTATGGGATTTTTTCGTGATGCGGTGTGATATGCAAGTACATGGATTATAATATGTGTTTAGTAGTTGATTTATAGCAATTTGATTGTTAGTTGGCTATTAGTGTGTTCATTGTACATGTCTACGCATATTTAAAAAAAGAGGGTTGTATGATTCGTGATCGATCATAAATGAATGAGTTTAAATATCCGACGAAATCTCTGTTTAATGTAGAACACCTACATGTATTATGATTTTAAATCATGCGGTTATCCACAGTGGTAATGTTTAAACCCATTACCAGTGAATATATCCCAACCAGCAAAGAGTGTTCGGATCGCATACTTTTTGGGAGCGACTACAAGCATACTAAATATCTTCGAGTTTGTCGCCTCCCCTCAACGCGATTGGCATGCGACAAATCGGACATGAATAGAAGCTTTTCTACGATTTCTCGAACATAAGTCGTACGTTCGTAGAAACTCTTTATCGGGTGGTTTGCCTTCGTTATACATGCGATTAGTAGTACAAAAATAAATTTACTGCTCATAAAACGTTTCATTGCTAAATTTATTTATTTCAATCCAATTTGAATGAATGTAACAATGGTATACATATAAATGATTTTTTAAATGGTAAATTAATGTATTTTAATAATATGTCATTAGTACATAAGCTATCGCAGCTAATAACACTAGATAGACCCGTTGCATAATAGATTCCTAACTTCCTACTGTCTATGGGATACTCAGAGACCTTATGCAACGAACGAAACTTTTTAAATTCCATTATTTTAGAAGTCATGCCCTCTCTCTTCACACGTAAAGCTAATATTATTTCACCGGTACTTATTAAGTAGCAATTATTCCCGCTTTTACTGGATAAGCTCAACGGTTTCACATCTGCAACACATCGTTGTAGTGAGAACATCTCACTAAGTCTATTAAAAACTTGTTCCAAATACAAGTTATTGGAACGAATCTCACGTTTAATTACTTGCATGAAAGATTCAAATTTAAATGTACTAGCGTTATCTAAGCTACCGAAATTCATACAGTCATCAGCAATGTGTAATAGTCCATGGACGTTATAGGATATAAACTCGAAGCCATAAATTGACTGAGCATCTTTAACAAAGTCACTCAATAACGAATTGGCTAGATCATTCCAATAAACTTCCGAACACCGATTTGATAATAAAATATACATCGCAACATGAAGTTTTAAGAAGTGTGCGTACTTCCTACTGTCAATTATTTTATGAAAAGCTGATATTCCTGTGTAAAGTAGAATCGATCGAAACTCGGTTCCTTTAAAATGAGCCAATTCAACTAAAGATCTTGGTTTCCTCTGAAAGTCTGAAGGGAAATACTTTTTAAATGAAATCAGTCTTTGGGAAATAGTTAGTACATCGTGAGACTTAATTCGGTGGGGAATTTTACCCTTCACCCAGGTGTTTAAGATTTTTCGGACCACACCTAAACAAACTAAATGTAAATAGTCAAGAGGAACTTGAGTAACTAACCCTATGTTTAAGCCAGCTAAAACACTAGGCAGGGCAATATGATTGTTTCCCTCATGAATACCATCAAAGTCGTTATCTCTTCTTTTAATTACTGATCGGCTAAACGGATATACCACCCTACCATGCCACTCGCCCATTTGTTTGCACCTTTCGCAACCTTCATAACTGTTGTGGTTTTTTACGCCCTTAATGAAAGCCCGTGCGGGAGCATCAGCAATTATGCGGGATAATTGAAAATTATAAAGTACATTATCAATTGTGATACCTTCATTTTCTAACTCTTTACATGAATTTACAAATGCACTCAAAAATTTAGTATCGCTTGGCTTCGATTCACCGTAGTAGACTGCCGCAACAAATGGCACCTGATTTGGTGATTGATCAACTAAGCACAGCACTGGCCAAAATTGCTTATTAGAGGATCGATTAACAGGAATTCCATCCACACCAACAGCAATGGTGACAAGTGGCCGTGGCGATTTGGCTGACATATTTTTAACAATTGGCAACGACGATTCTAAATATCCTAATTTAATTTTCTTTTCAATTTGTTCTCTAATGTTAAAATTGATACACTGTCCCCCACTTACATTAACAATTAACTTGTTGGTATTCTTGGGAGTTTGAAGAAGCGTTCGGGGGTCTTTTGGTAAATCATTTAATTCTTCAATCGATCCTAAATAGCCTAACAGATCCCTAAGCGCACTATGTGTAATATTATGGTGAAGGGCCCACCGTCTCAAAAAAATTGATGGAATTTCCGTATTTTGTACTTGAATGGGCTCATTATCTATACAATTTTCATCGTCATTTGTATGAACAAATGTACGAAGTTGTCTGACAGATGCAGATTCAATAACACAAGAATTACTTGAACCTAATTCTAAACTAACACTATTTAATGGAACTGGCGTAACTGGACACGTGTCATTGCTATTTCCGTATCTGACATAGTTCATAGTTGATTGAACTTCGGCTTTACGATGACGCTGGATTGTTCGTTGAGACACCTTCATTCTGTTGACGATGTCGTCTTCCTCTGGCACCTACTCTATCTGCGCAATTCTTGAAAAACGATTTGATGTTCTCTTTAATCTCGAAGTTCGTAGCTGTAGCTCCCCCTTTAGTTTTTCGCACCGCTTCTATACAAATAAAATAAATACCCATAATCAGATTAGATAGGCAGACTTAAAATAAAATTAAAATCTAAGAATCTTGTCACATACCACGAATCAGTTCCATAAGCTTCGTATCCTTCAGACCATCTCTTGTTGTTGCACCTTTTCCTGTGTAGGAGAGTTGAATTGCCACGGATTGATTGAAAAGGGCACTAAGCACGTTGGTCGTAATCGTTTTAATATTATCTCCACCGTGAATTGTTAGTTGTCTCACCTTAATAAACATTTTAGAATATTTATTAATACTAAATGCTTGAGCAAATCGATTGGTAGAAGTAATTAAAACAATGATGATTGAACTACTTACAGTTTTGTTGTAATTTTCATCAGACTCCAACCATGTTTTTAATTCAGCAAAATCTTCAAGGGTTGAAACTGGAATTTCAAATCCAAGCTGTTCGTAGTTACAGTTGCCAATTGGAGAGGATCTTGTGAGCAGTTCCTTGACTCCGTTGTTTAGTGTAGATAAGCGTTCAATCACTACTTCTTCAAAACCTAAAAATTGAATGTACTAATATAAACAATGACTTCTACACAAACTGACAATAAAGAAAATTCAAATCTAAGGTAATGGACAACTGACGCGTTCGACGCTGTTGTTCTTCTTGTAATTCCGTCCGAAGAGATTGAATAATTCTTTCTAGAGCGGTGTGATTTCCACCATGATCTTCCTGGACAAAATGATTTAAAGTTGCACTATAATTTGATGTTGGGGCTACAGATGATCTTGCACTGAAAGGAAAGGTGCTCGCTACTCCCAGATTAGAAGTGCTGGTAATAGGAACGGCGTTGGTGGTTGATATGACTTCAACATTACGACTCACAGATGGTAGTGCATCATGTCCATTGTCCAAAGTTGTAGAAATGGCCGTTGGAGGGATTGTGAAGTTAAATAGAAAATCTGAAAATAAAATAATAAAAATTGCATTGATTATTTTCTGATATGATGTCATATTGTCATAAGAGTGATTCATACCTGAGCTTGTTCCAGGACCACCTTGACTAGCGAGGACTAAGTGGGGCGAGGGTATCACGTTCTGCTGGAATATGGAATGTTCGGATTGATTGTCACTATTTAACTCCGGTGATGATCGTAACGATGGCGATGATGAATTATCACGAGTGATATCCGGCGATGAGATAATCGTTGCAAGTTTGCGTTTTGCTATACGATTCTTTCGTGTTCTTCTTCCTGTAGTTGGAGTATCTTCTGGGCAGGATGTATCCAAATTGGAAGTATATTGTCCCTTGTTCCGCTTCGTCAAAGCCACGTCATAAGAACCTTATAATAAATCACATTGAACAACATTAGGATTTTCGAATTTTTAAGACTTTTGGAGCCATAAAAATAAAATTAAAATAACGGTTAACGACTCACTGTAATTTCCAAGCACACGACAACTATAAACTTCCCAATTATTTTTCGTGTCAGTTAACGGATCCACATGGGCTGTAATGAGTCGTTTCAATTTTTTCCCATGTGCTAACGGCCAATGACAAGTTGTTTTGTCAATTGACAACCACTTTGTTGATATAATTTCTACTGACTCTTCTTCAGGAAAACTTACAACAGCAAATTTTTCACCGTTTTCCATTATCAGTCAACCAAAATTAGTTTGTGGTAGTAATAATTATTACCCAAATAAAATGGAAAAAGAACTAAGTCTAAAAAATTCCCTGTCGTACGCAAACCAAAGATAGGAAATGAAGACTGAAAGCGTTTGCTTTTGCTTGCAGCTGAATTGGAGCTTTAATCTGATTGGCTGAAGTTGGCGCGTACGGAGTAGCATCAATGATGTGCGACATACGCACGCTAGTCTGGTTCTTTTCAGCGTATAAAAATAGCATGTAATAAAACTTCTACACGTAGTGGGTCAGTAGCACTCTCCTAGAGTTATGTCTTTCGACTTTGTTTGCAAGCTACCAATCGCATGTTGGTAGAACACGATTCTTGACCAAAAGCATTCTACAGCTCGAAGGTATAAAGCGTCGAAGCTCAATCGAATATGTCGTATGCAATTCGCTCGTTTGTCGTACATAAATGCTGGTTGGGATACCCTTGAACAAGCGTAGGTTTATCATGCATTTTGAAATGAATGTACCTACACGGATATAACACATAGATGGGTGATAGCGATGATGTATACATTGGAGCAAATAGCTTATTATCACGAGAAATGAGGATCTAAGTAAATGCACGCATTCACTTTAACTATCCAATTCAAAATGCTATTATGACTAGCTCATCCGTACAGGAAAACGTGAAATATTGAGCACTTAAGCACGATACTGTTGCGGAAAATATTATAATACATAATAAAGATACGCATCAATATGTTCTTCTTTAGAAAGGCCTGCGGAAGGAACGGAGTGCAACACGGCAATGCAGTTAGATAAATCCAAATCCGACAATCAATAACAATGCAGAGGATGCCACCATACTACATTCATTTCGCTAACAGTAACAGTCACAACGGACTATAATATTATGTGTGCGTAAGATTCAGGGGACTCTCATCATGACGAGAGATCTTTTAATGCTCTTTGAAGTTCACATTTTATGTCGATGCATTTTAACTAGACAAACATACTACCCTGTGATGAGTGAGCTATTTTCTTCTACTTAACAAGTACATTATTCGAATCACAAACCCCTTTAATCATAAAACTGCATGTTACTGAAGCCCTCTTTTACATCGGGCACCAAAAATTAGAGAATATAAATATAAAAACCAAGCCATAAAAATCTAAAAATGCCAGTGATATGCTAAAAGGAAGCAGAAGTATTGTATTAAAGTATTGAATGTCATTGAAAAATGCTGCAAACATTCATACAAAATAAAGTACGCACAAAAGATTTTTAGACTTTATTCTACATTTTACCCCAACGTTTAATCAGGTACATGATTTATACATTATGATCATACATTATATTCCGTAATGTGACAAAATTCTGAGAATTCCTGAGGTACTCAACAATTTCTTAAAATGTAGCAAATCTAATTCAATGAAAACTTCAATTATCAGCCATAAGTCAATTTCTCCGTTTTCACTACGAACGACACGCACGTAAATGCTTCTTCATTACCGTGTACATACATAAAACCAACCCGCAAAGAAGAGAATATTGGGTTGATCATTTCTTCATGTAAATTCATCTTGTTGGTAAGTTTATTCGCACTCACACATTCATAAATCTGGACTTTTCCAATGTCACATAATATGCAAATTACGGGATGTACATATTCCAGGCAAATGCGAAAAATACATATTTGAGAGGAGAAGGTTAATCTATTTTCTGTGGTATTTCTGTGGTACGTACCTCGAGGACACTATGAGCTGTTGTAAGCTGGTAGTAGTAGATGAGAAATTTCCTTTCATCTTTGTATGAATAAAGGTTAACGCAAAATGTGACATTTCGGAACTACAAAATTGCAGGTTTGGTTTATGTATGTACCGTAAATTTTTATTGTTTCTACCTCTCTTGTTTCTTTCTATCGTTTGCTCATCACACTTACATGCATTACTATAGCGTGTCATCATTCTTTTATAGGTCACTTGAACAGTATGTATCAATATTATCAATTTATATAGCACCACTTGGCTTATATGAGCACTGCAAAAGCAGTAGTGTTGTTGTGTCTGGGCTTTCAAAGTGCATCATTATTAAATGCAGTGTACATACAGATTAAGTATGCTTATTGCTTCCCTTCAAGCGTTCCTTCAACATTTAAGTATATTTCAAAATATGTTAAAATATATGGTAAAGCCAAAGCCTTTATAAATGCAAAGATTTCATGATATGATGGGTTTCACAAAATGTTTCACAAAATGTCTAGCACACAATGAACCAGAAAAAGTATGACAAATGTCCAGTCAGTCTAGTGATACAAAACCTCCACCCTTTGTAAAATATGTAGTTGGCTGGTGGCTGGTGCTAACCGGGAAATATTCTACGCTAAATACATTTGTAGCTATACCCAATACCCACATATCGTCAATTGTAATTTATTGATAGGTTAAAAAAATTTGCTCACGTTGGCACTGGATGTTCTAAAAGTACTGAAACATTACTTACCTAATGACGTGGACAGTCAGTCTTAGGTGTTCAATGATGTATGTATGACATTATACAAGCTTAATAAATGGAGAAAGCCTTTCTTTAAAAATGAAAGTGTGATCTTTATAAGTCTGCACAAAGACGAACCTGCAACCTGAATTGTTAGAAGGTGCAGTCTTCGTCTATTTCCCTTCGGATGAACCATGAAATTAAATAACTCCTCTTGTTAACTGAAATTACAATTATTCTGCTGAGTTTGCAACCTTAAACGTAAAATGGGTAGGTATATGAAGTTTTGACGTGAATCTTTCTTTTGTATATAACATGTTTAATGCAATCAAATATATCAACATAAATAAAACTTAAAACTTAATTTGAAAATTATTACTTATACGGTCCTAATAGAAGCTTTTCATTTCTAATCCAGTCTAAAAAATGAGAAACCCTTGTGTATAAACCAGGCGTGTTTGGCTCTCCACAATTCCGCCCCCAAGATACAATGCCTGCCAAAACGTACTGTCCTATAAAGTTCAGAAGAAATACATAAACTTTTGAACTTTTAACCATATAACTTTTTTTAAACATTTCTATATAGGTAGTTATGAATTTTGTACCATTATATTTGCAGGCTAAGGGACCTAGAATATGTAAAAAACAATTTAATAAAACTTAGGAGATTTTCTCACACGGTAAGCATTATTAAGAAATCAAGACTTAAATTATTAAAGACAATTATTAAAGCTGCCAGAAACTAATATTGCAGTCATCCTGCCAACTTACCCCCACTGTCCCCAAAACAATGATCTTTGGCACCTGAAAGTGGTCCAGCACAGAGCATTTTGTTCACAAAGTATGTACCGAACCCGAAGCTTTTTGGATTGTCGTTCATTTTAATGCTTCTAAGCCTGTTGTTGAGTAGAAAAGAGTTTACTCCAGTGTTTTGCAGAAATTGTTCCTTATTGTATAGATTATTGCATTGTTCGTAGCTATGTATTGGAACTACTGCAGCGCGGAGATTGTTGCTCAGTTTTTCAGGAAAAGACCCTAAGGAAGATAAAATATTCAAACGTGAGCAGTCGGGGACTTGGAGTATGAACAGGGCAAACTTTTATTTTTAGTTTTTAGAGTAGTATGCAGCATACCGTTTAAACTACCAAATCCGGAAATGATACATTCACCAAAGTTTGGTTCCATGACTTTAAGCTCCCAATTTACAAAATCAGGTAGGCAAATGGGATGAACATGTTCGTTCAGCTTAGCACCAGACCCATCAGCGTTCTCAATCCTTAGTATTGCAATATCATTAGCATATTCAGCAATCGCTCCGAATCGACGATGAGTCACTATATTTGACTGTAGTATTTCGTATGTTTGTTCGTAAGGAGATGAAGATTTGAGTTGGTGCTTTCCAAGCTGTGACACAAGACAAGAATGACAATACTCAACATAACGGGAAAGAAACAAAGAAAATTAAATAATAGTTCATGGATAGTTTGCAGATCATTGAGATAAATTTGAACTCACCGTGACCCTGTACATGCTTCTGGGTTCAATACAATGTGCAGCGGTCAAAATGTGATGCTCGGATATAAGAGATCCTCCACAGACATGCTCCCACGTTCCCGACGAAATAACTTTTTGAAGGCTCACTTGCCACGGGATGGGGGCTTCCACTTGAAATCCTCCAACTATTCGAGCAGCTCTTTCACCAGCAATTCCAACAGTACTTTCTCTAGATAGCCTGTAGGCCATTCCACACTTTGTATTCTTGTTGGACAGATCGTTCCATGAATGACCATGGTGTAGCTTACGACCCTTTGCGGTGATTGTCAAACTGTGAATACATTGCACACTCCAGAGGAGTATCCAAAATGGTAGACAAAAATACATGCAGGTCATGATGTTAATGTTCACTTTCACTATCTACGAGGGAAACCGTACACTCCAGCGCTATTCAAGAATGTACACCACAAACTAAAACCCGGTGGAGGCTAGAAAGAAATGGATAAATTGAAATTATAATTGTCATTGAATGCAACGTTTGGCAAAAACCGAAGTGAATCGGTGATACTTCACCTTCCTTGTAGTTAGAAAAGACTTACCGGATTAAATCTATGTTTCGAATAAAAATGATCTATTAGCACAAGATCAACTTCTTGAGAAGTAACAGGACATGAAAAATGTAACGGAGAAAGAAGTTTATCTGTCACTGGCATGAGTATTTATATAATTTGACAAATTCGATTTAAAATCAAAAGGCTTTGTCTTCTCTGCTGAGTTTTACACCAAAGAACTCAAACAGAGCTCAGGTGGCAGTTTACACAACCGTAATTCATAGAAACGGTGATTACAATGACAAAGAATTTTGAGCGTTACAGAATTTTTTGTCAGAGAAGCTTCGTTGACAAATAGTATGTGTCATGAATTTGAAAGCTTGCATGTCAATTTATATCAATGAATCGTATTTGTCCTTAAATTTGCTCCTCCCAAAAATAGAGAAAAAAGTCGCAATTACTTGCACAATATAGACTTTTAGCTTATACCAGTCAGCACTACTTTGTACCGTTTATTTCATAATCATTATTTTTCCATGTGCGTTTTGTGATTTGTGTACAGACATTCATATTGGAGGTTCAGAAGATATTGTACTCTGTCATCGCATAAATGCTTTACTATGAGTAAACTGAAGATTTGATCAAGTGATCATTACATAAATGTCATGTTGTCGATAATTGAATAGAAAACCTCTCCCCCGATGATATATACTTGTGTGACTTGTGTGGTACCACCGTGGTGAACACATTTTATTCATGTATTCAACAGAGCAGAGAGAAGGGAGTCAGTCAGATGCAGGCAGAGACAGGACATAAAAAACCAAAAGATGACAATCTGATAAACTATAATCAATTCATATTTTCTACGCAGTTAGTAGACAACATCAATATTCTTGACTTGGTTATGGAATGAGCTGAAGGAAAGTGAACATCAATATAAGTCACGGCATTCGCAGAATTTGCACTGCAAACATGATTTGCAAAATATGCAACTCTCATAATAATATGATGTAATATTGAAAACTTAATTGCCGTTACTCGTTGGATTGTCCTCAAATTTAATGTATAGGAGGATGTAACGATACGATGATGCCAAAATGAGAGCTTGCTTTGGAAGAAGCATGATAATGAAAAAAATTGCAATTTCGAATCTTCATCTTCATCACACTCCACAATCACTTTGTAGAATGTCTATAATGTCTTACTATGACGGAACTACGACACGACGGAACTAATATGAACGAACTATGCTCTCATCACTCTCAAAATGCGCTTTTGGCTTTCATACGACTCTGTCAGTACCCAATAAGTACCCCTTTCAAATACATGAGTTTTAGAGCTGCCATTTTAAGAAATGCATTTTTCGCAACTTGCGATTCGCAAAATGCAAAGATTATGCATTGTTTGTTACGTATCTTTGACTTTAATCTGAAAAGCTCCCTTTCGATCTGCTAAAATGACAGGAAACAAATAGAGCTACCGCCATCGCACGCAAAGTATGCTACCATCACCACCTTCTTGTACTTTACTAAACAATCGACAATCACCCTTTAATCGATTTCTCATATACAAATTCAATCAAACTCTTAGGTTGCATATGCCATGTCCTAAAGTGAAACCGGAAATCGTAGTTGCCTGAGGTTAGGCATTCCCAACTACCAGTAATACAAGTGTAGTTAGTGTAGCCTCACAAACTGACAATATGCCAACCTCATTTCTCCCTTCACAGAATCAGCCCATCTTTATCATTCGTTGACGAGACCAATGAATGCTGTAATAAGTAATAACATGCCAAAATAAATACCTAAATAATCTTACCTTTCTCAATTACGTACTATGGCATGTGCTTGCAAAAATTCAAATTTAAGTCTGCATGTTGGATTTACTTCCGAATAATTCGGATAAAGACAAAGGCATTCACGTTCATTTGGTATTTTATCATTAGAATTATTTTAATCCATTTGTAAATCAGCCATAAGTTTTTAATTTGCTTCATCAATAGTCAGCAAATTGCGAACACTCGTGAACAACGATTATGCTACATATTTTTAAGGATCTATACTTAATTCTGTTTTTTTATTGAAAAGTGGGGATAAGTTAGTATAAAAGCTACACCCTTGACATCGTGACATCGACATTCAATGATTTCTAGTTTATAGTACATACGAAGAGGTACAAATTTTATGCTTCTAGCCTTATCATTTTGGCTGAAAGCTAAATAATACGTGATTATGATTACTTAGGCTGTTTGTTACAAAGTTCATATAACGATCTGTCATTTGGCAGACACACGGAGTGAAAATGACAATGTTAAAATAAATACGTGATAATAAAATGACAAAAATTGCCTCGTTGCAATGTGCAAGCAAGAATGCTCAACAAACTAGCATTGCATTGAATGCTTGGCAATAGCTTGTCATGTTTACCAAACTCCAACTGAATTCATAATATTGCACAGCGAACATCAGCATTATGATCATTGATAATGCTGTTGCAAGATGCAATACATTGCAAATTTCATGGTCAAAAACGATACAGAATAGCAATAGCAATAGTATATGACAGGTTTTTCCTTTGTAATTTATTTTCAGTTTTTATTAGTACTCAGAGCAGCGGAATTTGACATTCAACCCAGATTTGCAATTTTGCTTGAGAATATGCGTAGTTTGTGGTTTGTCTGTTCGTGTATCCTAAAAATAGTACCACCCGAGCGTTGTATACTTGCTAAATTTGGAGTCCAAATTTTGGACACAAAATCCTAGGGTTCCAAGAAAGGAGGTAAATGGATATTAGCGTAGATAAGCGGGTAGCTCCTATTCCAAATCCCAAGGGTCATAAACACATAATACTAATTTTATTATTTGACTCGAAGACTCTTTCGAGTAGATCATCTTCCAATTAACATTGTGCATTGCTACTTCATGAAGCAACGTTGTTCGTTATCCCATCTTTTAGCGGTTTCTTTGTTTTAGTTTAGTATATGACAGCATTGTAAATTGATCTCAAAATGTATCCGACTGCTCTCTCTACGAATTGCAGTTGCTTGTCTATTTTTCTTGATACTAATTTAAAACGTTTGATAAACGTTAACCTCGTTATGTTCATTTGTTCATTCCATTAAAAATCCATTAAAATTGTTGCGAAAATAAGCACAACACTGAACCCTAAACGTTTGTATTGCTAAATGGCTATATGGCTGCATGCTGCATGATGACGATTGATCTAAACGAGTAGGTCGAATACAGAGAGACGCGATTCCTCAGATAGCTTGTTTCCTCACGACACCCAAGAGATCTTTGAGACAATGAAAACGAAAGGCGCGTCTATTTGAAAACACTAACAGGCTGTAAGAAGTACAATACATATGGGTTGTCAAAAGCATTGGAAATTGGAATTGCTGTGCTGTTCGCCTGCTCCAGATTTCTACGGTTCTGCTGCTACAGAAGAGAGGAGAAAAATGAAGGCTGGCTCAATGCCATAATCCCTTCTGTTGCATTTCACCCTTTCGTATAGTTTGCCGTGTGTCGTGCTTGAGATTCTGAGATCTCCTCACTCGTAACAGCACGTTTCACGTGCTGGCCCAGCTCTTTCGACGTGTTATCAGTTCAATTAGTGTGTATTGATAACAACCATCCATAAAATCTAACTTGATTAATTGCTCAACTACCTCAAGTAGTTGTTGTGAAACACCCCCGGTGACGTACTGACCTGGATATCCCAGGTATTGTTGATTTTGTCATCAGGATCTGGATTTTTACGCTCGTCTCGTTTTATTGCACGTGTTGATAATTAATTTTACTCATTCCTTGTGATTGTAATTGTGAATTCATTCTCTTCGTATTTATATTTTCCTAGTTTATCTTGAAAAAGAGTTTCTGGATGCGTCTTCAGATGCCAAGTCGCCGATTCAGTTAGCCCTTTGTGTTGAGAATGCCTAGACCAGACATTGTGTTCCGAGCAGCCTTGGATGATAAGGATTCCGAAGATGAGATTGTAGTAATCCCGTATACAAAGCCTCCTCCTGTGGTAATTGACTTGCTGGAGTCAGAATCTGGCAATGATAGTACCCAAGAAGATGGCAGCAAAAGAACTCCAAAGAAGAAGTCGAAGAAGAAGAAATCCAGGCGAGATAAAGAGCGGGAGCAAAATAATAGTTCCACAGATGTTGCTAGTCTCGGTAATCGAACCAATGCGTCTTCCATGAGCCCACTTGATAATGTATGTCAAGTAGTTGAATGTCGTCCTGACATTGATGGTGTCGAAGAAATTCATTGTGACCAATTTGATGAACCTGCAGCCTCAGTAGAGGTTGCGAATGGTTCTGGACATGTGGTTGCAGATCGTTCAATTTCTTCCACTGGTACGTCCAGTGCGACACCATCAATTTCAGCTCCAGTACCTATGGTTAATGGAGTGTCAGGTTCGAGCTCACACTTGGAGAAATGTCTTGATGCTCCAAGTGAAAGTACGGAAGGAAATGGTGGTGAGAGAACCGAGACGGGCATGGTAATGGCTGGAACTCCATTAGCTCCAAAAAACAAACAGAAAAGAGTAAAATCAGGGGAGAGAAAGTCAAAAGGTGAGGGTAAGTCTAGAAAGCGAACGTTGAGTGCCACACAGCGCACTAATGAGGAAATTGTAACCTTCCTGACTACTTTGGGAATTCAAATGGAACCATCTGCGTTCGAAACTCCGGTGACGCGCCGTCGACAGCCTAGGAAAAGACCACCTCAACCTCCAATCGATCCCACTGGGGAGAATTCTCTGGACTCTTCGACGACAAACAGCAATGATGGTTAGTATAATGGAGTACATTTATTTTTATCAATCAATCAGAAGCAGATGTAGACAGTAGGTTGCACTCATGTTTTGATTTCAAATGATAGGGCAAAATTTTCCTGCGCCTCTGAAAGAAGCAGCGGCGCCAAAAGCATTTGTAGCAGTTAGTCAAGACTTTAGCAGTCCTTCAAAACGTGATAATTTGACACCAAAAGGGAAACGCCAGAGGAAAGCAATCAGCGGTGATCTTTCAGATTACAGGATTTCATTTACCAACAAGGATTTGAATGCCATTAATACCAGCTTCCAGTCGAATGTTGTGATAGCAGAAACTGACAGGAGACAGGAGGACGTGGAAGTCAGCTTCATTACCGTTGGTTCTGAAAACAGTCAGTCGAAGCAGGATCATACTGCGGAAGTGATTGATGCCGTCGCCAGAGGTTTGGATTCGACAAGTTTGCTTACTATGCCTTCATCCGTGGAATTTGAAAGACCTAAGATATCCAGTGCGGCTGAGTTACCGGCTAGTAGTATCACTGTTGCAACTGAAATGGATATTGGTGTCGGGAGAAGCGATAATGGTTCTGCTAGAACTGAAAATCACGGAGAAGTGGATGAAACCAATGAACAGGTGAGTATTCAAACGGATAGTAGCGTGCCCGTGGATTTGATTGGTCGACCTTCAACAACATTAACTGCTAAAGAAGGATCAGCAACCTGCTTGGCTACTCCTCCAGTAGACAACTGTGTGGAAGAAAATGAAAGTCCAAGAACGACCGAAAAGATAAGTTCAAGTTCCACAGGAGATAGTGCTTCTTTATTCGACCCATCATGCATCATGGAGACCACTGACGTCCCCAATTTAAGTACCAACGTACCTAAAGAAACAATTCGTAGTAAAACTACTAAAACGAAGACGCCGCGAGTTACTGCTGTGGAAAACGAGATGCGCATTTCTGGATTAGATCGAGACAACAGAAACAAGCGAAAATACGGAGATGTCGATTTATCAGAAAAAACTACAAGAAATATAACTGCCAACGAATCTCAACTGGATGTCAGGGGAAAAGAAAATTCCAGATTCAGTAGAAAATCTCCTGAAAGGAAACGTCACAAGTCAAACTACGACACAACAGCAGCAGCACCCAGAAGCTCTTATCAGGGATCAGATGTGCAGAAACCACTACAGACAGGCACTAGTCCTAAAATTCTCTCCCCATCCTGTCAGGCGTTTCAAAACGAAATCGTGACACAACGTCACGTACCAAACGAGCCATACTTTCCAACGACATGGTCGGACCAAATGAGGGACTTTTATGGTTCAAGTCAAAATGAATATTTTGAGCTGGATGAAGTTTGGCCGACATTACCAGGTACTAGGTACTTACTACTTAAGTAGTGATCTTAAGTGCCAGGTTGTTTTCTTTTGTTATTAATATAATAAATAATGTGATCTGATTTCTGTGTAGACTCATCACATTTGTGGAAAGCATACAAAGATATGATGCCTCCCCCAAGAAACAAAAGAAGAAATGTTCGCTGTGATCGCTGCAAACAATTGGGTCATTTGATCAAGGAATGTAAGGAGAAATGGAAACCTCCCACGTGCCACTACTGCGGAAAAGTTGGCCACACATCGGATAATCATTCTCGGCACAGTCGTACCTGTCCTAATGCTATGTGTCTAAATGTAATTTCCCATTTTTATTATATTTTATCATCTTTGAAATAATTCGTTGACTCTCATCTAACAAACATATTTTTGTTTAGTGTGGACGTCGATCATCACGGTATGCGCAAAAATGCCACAGTTGTCTACTTCAAAGTCGTCCTAGTCGTTGTGAGATCTGTAATGTTCCTGGCCATGACAAGTTAATATGTCCAGATAATTGGCGACGCTACCATTCGGTGACATCTCCCGGTGCTTATGAAGAGGTGATTCACTTGTGCTTGCTTTAATTTGTGTTTTGTAATTGCATTTCTTGGAAAACCAGAACTATTGCTTGGCTTAAATTTCTTTATTTATATACTCAGGCGGAGACACTATTGAGGACCGATTACGACTGGGATTCAGAAACTGGTCGAAAGACTGCTCAGACTGCTGCTAAAAACTCAAAAGTGTACAAGAGACATTCGAGCATGTATTGCGCTAATTGTGGTAGGCGTGGACATTCGTATTACGACTGTGCTGGCAGTAAATTCAACCCTTACCCCAGAAACAAACCATTCATAATTCGTGAGCCACCCACAGCAGAAGCAGCAGTCATGCCAAGTTCCAGTGCCAGCTCAACATGTATCCCCATTTCGTACGATTCTCGAACAGGTCGAACAGTCCTGATGAATGCTGAAGCTAATTTGCAACCGGAGTTAACAGTCGAAACAATCCAGGTCAAAATTACCAATGACTTAGCATTTCAAAATGAAGGTATATGATCCACCCACTCTATTTTGTCTTGCATTTTATAATCATCAGCTTGCATATTGTGGTCTTCAGCAATTAATTGTGCGTTAAAATTTCTATTATTACCAGAGTCAGAAACTCAAAACTTCCAAGTAGTGATTGAAAATGATTCGCCGGCATACTACTCAAACCCAGCTGAGAGATCAACGTCTGGAAATGAACATTATTTGCAAAACGGTATATTATCATTCAGTAATACGTATATTTATTGTAATTCAAATCTTTTGCTAATGATAGTGTTTTAATAATTTATTATTACCTTTGTTTGATCACATTTCAGATTCGGTCTATCTAGGCTGTGAAAACAAGTATTGTACAAATAAGCTGAGATCAGATGAGAAATGCTATCAGATATTAATGGAAACTAAAGCCCATCGAAAATTTCTCGGGGATCAACAAAGAGGAGTTTTGAAGTCAATTGAAGAAAAACATCAAACTCAAATATCCGTAATTAATGATGGATGCAAAATTCATATATGTGGACTGAATGCGTTGGATACTGACAAAGATTTGCATCTACTTTTACGAGGACAACCAATACACAAAATTCGGGCAACACCTGGAAAATGTACAAAACGTGTTAACAACATCAGTAAGAGTATCACCCAAAAAGCATGCAGTTCGGGATCTCACGCAGACAACCGTGATGCTTCTTCAGCTGGTAGATCAGTCGAAGTTGTAACTGTAAATGATGATGAAGAAAATGTTTGCGTCATCATTGAGTCCGAGGATGCAGTTCGTAAAAAGAAAGAAACGTCTGGACTTTCCACAAGCGCACGTAATAATAGAAGTGTTCAATCTATCAGTCAATCATTCTTTATGGACCATTCTCCGTCTGCAGTAGACGTTGATCTCGAGTCATTAGAAAACATTGAGGAAGCAAAATCCAATGCCAAAAGTGATTCAGACGAAGAAACTCCATGTGATACACCTGCATCAAAATCATCATGGTCGGATTACGTTTCACCTCTTACCGGACACTCAATCAATTCCTTCGCTAATTTTTCCACTACCAATGAAGAAAATAATTCAAAGACTTCGACAAAATCGCATTGGGACTTTGAGAAAAGTAATCAAATTATGCTCCCGTCCCGTGATGAGGCAAAAAATAATCCAGCAAGTAATGAAGCTTCAGTAACTGGATTTGGGACTGACTCAATTTTGCCAGCTACTGCCCCGATTACAGATCATAGTAAAAATGCAACAGTGGGTACAATTGACGACCCGTCCGAGTTTTTCGAATTTGAAGAAATTGATTACGCGAATGCAGAACATTTAGCAAAAATTACACAAGGCAATGCAGCACTATCAGAATCTGCCAACTCGAGTGAAGACACTGACTCTGATTCAGACTTGATAGTGTTAGACCCACCAGCCTTTGTTGTGGAGAAGAATGTCGAAATTATAACTATTGAAGATGATGATGAACCAGTACAAAAGAAATCACCTACTACAATCAAAGGAAAAGAGGAATCTGTCACTTTGCTGCCCTCTGAATGGAATCTAGCAATTACTGAAGTAGTTCGCAAGAACAACGTAATTAACCAGATATCTGAGGAATTTCAAGTTGACATTATAGTGTCAAAAGAAACATCTTCTATAATCATTAAGAACGGTGCGGATCATAATCGTAAGATTGCGAAGGATGAAATTGTCTGTTGGCTAGAAAGTCAATGCTTAAACACCGAGTACCACCTCGCCCGACGACGAGTTAGTCTGAATGCTCACAACGAAGACACGCCTACCCCTGCCCAGTTAAAAGGAAAGAAGAAACCCAAGCCAAGAGTTCTTAAGTTGCACGATGTAGTACAAAATAATTTGACTAATGACTTGAAATCAAACAAAAAGCGGAAGAAGAAGAAACGGAAGTTCTTCAATCAAAACAGCAGTGCTAATAGCAACTCATTCAATACTCCATCCAGCAGCAGCTCTAGCTCTAGTTTTCAATCTACGAATAGTAATACACCGTCTCCTAGTAGCCAGCAGGCAGCTTTCAACAAGCGCAACATCAATAAGTCGGGCTCCAATTCGAAAGGCCGAAAGTATTCCCCTTCGCCGAAGAAAATGCAACACCATAATGGTTCAAGAAATAACAGCGATGTTAGCTTTCCAATAGCTTCTTCCAAAGCCTTCTTTCCCCGCCAAACGAGATATTTTCAAAATTGAATCGGCTGAATACATTGTTGAATGATAACTACCTGTAATTACATTGCGAGACTACTTTTACTACAGTATAAGGCTAACTGGCCAAAATTAGATACTACATGCGAGCTAAAAATGTCTGTGAAATATTTAAGCGTAATCTAAAGCTACTTATTATTTAGTAAAAACTATTTTCTATCAAATGTGTTCTATGAGTGAACTACGTTTTCTTAAAACGTAAATCCCAGAACTGGTTGTCTCAAGCCTTAAGACGGCTGAAAATACACCATATTATTAGCTACCTTTCTTACTTGCTACTATTTGTTAATTAAAAAATTGCACGTACAGTATTGATACCATCTTGTTAACGTTACATTCGTTAAAAGCTAACTGTTGTGCCTTACAGATGAATTAATGTGTTCGGTGAAATCAATGTTACATTTTTCGGCATTTATAAATAATCATAACACTTTATACAAAGAATAAAAGATGAAATTGTCAAAATCGGATGTGCAATTTATTCTAACTTTTTCATTTTCATGATCCATAATACATATTATTCATATACTGTAAAAGCCTAAGTGTTTAATGTATTTCATCAAATCTAATGTAACAATGATAGAGATTCGCATCATTAGATCACACGACATATTTAAATGCATATTTGTCATAAAACCATGACGTGGGTTTACAAATAAGTTCGATTCGACTGATTGTCATAATTTTATCCTAGCTTCCTGATTCCCATTATCCGAAATAATACTGATGATAACTGTACTGGAAACTGGAATGAAAGTTTCATGTAACTGGAATGTGTGACGTATACATACTGCAAGACTCAACGATAATACAATACAGTGCACAGTAAGTGTTTGAATTTTTAACTACATAATTAGAGATTTGTAACTCCAACATATTAATTTAAATACATACGCACGAAAATTATAAGAAACATTATGGTTGCATTGAATGTCGGGCTGCATGTTGGTATTCATAGAACTTGTTTCTGGCGTACATTAAAATTTTCCACAACGCCCAAGGAGTGATGATAATTTTGACAATAATGTAAATTGCCACGTACAAAAATAGTTGCTTAAAACGGGAAGGTAGCCACAACACAGTGTACAACATTGTCCCATTTTTAACTAAAATAATTAAAATTACAATTAAAGTAAAAATTCACAATTAAAAAATATTCAAGCAACGTAACCAGTCAATCGATTAACTAGTTTAGTTTTATAAAAGGGCCAATAAGCGAGTACAATTACTCAATAATAATGTAAAAGTAAACTAGTTAATCGATTGACTGGTTACGTTGCTAGAATTATTTTTAATAATATACTTGTAAAAACAAACTTACAAAGCTCCATTGCTCCATAACCCATATTGGAAACACCCATTCGGTAAGAGCATGTCGGTACTATGATTTCATGAACATCACTGTATGACTTCTTAAAGTCTAACTTGAAAGAGGATGGTGAAACATACTCCACCGTTTCTTTTCTCGACTCTGCTTCGGAAGAAGGTGACGTATCGGTTAAGAGAAAGTCATGTTCAATATTCACAGTCTTTGAATCACTTCTTCTTCCATCAGAATATCGTATATATGAGGACTTGTGGGAGTGCGCAGAGAAGATAAGAAATGGTCGAAAATGTTCTAAAGTCTAAAACAATAGTTCGGTTTTTTGATAATTTGAAATTAATACAAATAATCATTCTTTAATCTTTATTTTCTACAATAATTAACTTTACCTTTTCGACAGCACCTGTTACATAGCTAAGCAATGAGACATGTGATACAATGAAGCGTACATCCGGCTGTTTGGTTCCATTTATCACATTTTCGAGCCCTTTAAGTGGATCTTTGTACTCGTTTGGCATAAAGAGATTCATCTGTGAAAGAAACCAATTTCAAAATGGGAGTACACATTAGACGTCATCCCCAGAGAGTAGAATGTGTGTTGAGTTTAAAATAATTGTGTTCATTATGATATAAACTTGCTGCCTACCTTAACAAATTGTACATTCATACCCAACTTCTCGACATTAGTCACCGCTCGAAGTTCTCCAAATATTTTTGTAAACCAGTCGACCTTTACCGGATTAACAGGATCCGCCTTTTCGCCTCCAACATCATTGTCACCGGGTACGAAGATATGTTTCTGTTTAATTAGAGATGTAGATAGACACAATTCAATTTTAATGACAACACCTTTACCAAGAACAAAGGAGATGGATAACTAATTAAATTACAATAAGAGACGGATTCCGGTTGGTAGGTAAATCAAAAATGCTACTAAATCTTTGGAAGTATCGCCTATACTCGGGATCATTTGCAATAGACCCCTCATCAAACAAGTCTCCAAGAAAGACGATCACATCCGGGGATACATGTTGTTTAGCTAGTTGATAGTTTTTCCAAAGATACCTAACGAATTCAAAAAAGAAACTATATAACTCATCAGGTTATAAAATTTCAAGCATAATGAACATTTCATATACATAATGCTCAATGTTTAGTCTTAGTTAGTCAGTTGGTCATTCATCATTTATTACCTATCTGCATCCCATCTGGAAATCCAACCATACATAAAATTTTCATCCTGCTCTCCCTGAATTTGAGGGTCCGCGACAAATAATACCTTCATCAAAAGATTATCATCATCACTCCCACTAATTTCCTTCCATGTGGTTCGGTTGTAAATGTAACTGAGATATTCAATGCAAAACACTGTAATGGCTATCCCTGACAAAGCGATCACTGCCAAGCGCCCTCGGCGTCGTAAATACTTCATCGTATCACATAAAACATCACAGTTCCTAACACCACTAAATAAATCACTCGTTAAAAGGTTCCTACATTTTCTTGTCTACTGGGGTTGACTAAAGTTGGCTATCCTAATCCAGTGACTCATCTTCGTACGACGAAGTAGGCAAAGTCATAACAAAGACAAACATCTGTGTCAGCAATGTTTACATACACACGAAAGAGTTTGATTTTTCTCGCGCGCTGTCTACTGGGCACTACGGAATATCTACAATTTTTACTTTGTCTCTCCTCAGCGTCCAGCCCGCTTACAGGTGTTTTCCAGCAATAGCCGCAGTTTACTCCACTCCAGGAATCTCTCAAGTTTTACTAACGTTAATCTTTGTATTAACGTCAATACAGTCAAAGTATGATTATAAGATTTTAATTTAAAAGCCTTTGTTTGGTGACAATAAATATTGGGATTAGTTTCGCTGGATTTAGACTTTGCCGGAGCATTGAATCAGATTTTTACTTTCATATTCATAATATGAAAATAATTGAACATGACTATAATATACATATCTTCATCATGGAACAAAATTAATAAATGCTAGAACATTAAAAATATAGGTAAATAAATGACAAATGCACTTAGTTCATGGGGGGATTATACCGTTAAACCATATATATCGTGTCAACAATTTGATGCATGACAAACACCGAAACGACTTAACGAGAATTAAAATCCAAGAAAGCAAAGCACTTTTTCATATCTTTCAAATAAATACCGAAACAAAAATTCAAATCTAAAAATACCCATGTATTTCAAGATATTCACAGAATGATCAAGCAAATTAGGAAAGATTTAGACTGGATCTCATTCATGATTTATATGTTTGTTAATCCCTCACATGCATAGTCCTAACTAATTGTAAATTAAAGCAAAACTCAGCAACTATCCATGATTCAAGTTATCAGAATGTGAATGAAGTTTTGCATTATATGTATGTAGACAAAATGTGTAAAATGGTTTGAGTTATCTTTTCAATTAGATTGTGTAGTACTCTTTGAAATTAAGTACGTAGATAGCTTATATAGGTAGCAATAACAATCGAGCTGGGCGTTTGCATCATTTCGGATTTTTGCCAAAGTTGAGTACTACAAAAGATGATATTTTTTAAAGAATTTTATATGAATGTGAAAACAAACACTAATTAATGCGAATATATGAAGTACGAAATATTCATTAACTAAAGCAAGTCTTATATTACCACTGCCAGTACTACAAAACGATACAATTTATCACTCAACATTTTTACTGCTAGCTAACGTTTGAAGACAACGTCCACACAATCCCCAGCCCTAAATGAACATTCAAAGCAAAACGTAACCGTAGCGTGGCAATGTGGCATGCACGCACGCAATCTCAATGCATTAGGCAAAGCAGTCGCACACCTTTATTATTGTGTGTGCCAACTGCCAAGCGTGGCGTTTAGTTTCCATTGTTGCTTACATATGCGTAGCGTAATTGAGCCTTCCTTCATTTTTAGATTGTTGATGTACAGAACACAAGCAACAGAGAGCAGGTAAGATCGCCTATAAGAGTAGTGCTTAAATAGCAGCCAAAGCCAACCACCAACAATGCGCACTCTTTGATATTGCAAGTTGCATTGCAAGCACTTAATAATGTAACTTACGACGATGGACGATGCAAAGGGATTACAACAGTTTCAAAAGTGAGGGATGCATAATATGTAGAGAATACAGAGAAAAATATGCGTGTAGTACAAAGTAGTATAAACCGTTCACATGTGCCTTTGCTCACCTCAGTACTCATTGAGACGCTTATGAGTATTGTTGCAGCGTGATTGTCTGTCGAAGTGGGGTCGTTAAAACATGAAAGAATTGTAACACGGCTTATTCAGCAATATGATCATTATTTAAATGACAAGCCCTGTTTAGGCAGTGTATAGTTGCATGACTGACGATGACACTGAAAATGGAAAACATTTAGTGGCTTATGGAATCCTGAATTTTCTCTAAACTGCTGAACCAAACTCAAACGCAAAACGTGCTTCGAACTGGTGGAAGGAGTGGAGTGTTTGTGTGGTTTTGTGCATTATCCAATTTCTGCATGTGACAATAAAGTTTCATAAACGCTGATTGAGATGTTTTGGTTAAGTTTTAGGTGTTTCTAACTAGTATAGTGGCATAGTGTTCCAGTTCTCTTTTGTATGTTGGTTGTAATAAAATGCTTGTAATTGGAAATTCATTTAAGACCATGAAGGTGAGAAATGCTTTATTTTAATCTCATTAACTATCTGACTTAAATCACTAACTAACAACCGGCAGTATTTGCCGGGGAAATGTTTTCTAAAGAAATATTTTGTTGAAATATAGTTCCCATTTCCAATTTGTAAAAATTCATGATACGTTTTTAACAAATCGAGATTGAGTTGCGTTTTTAAATTCATTATAAACTCTGGTGCGAGTCTTTCATGAGAAGATTCTTATAGGTTTGTAATGGCACACTGTATGTAATCCGCAAAGCTAAAATTTTAACAAAAAACGGATAACCGACCAACTAACTGAATGCACACAAAGATGAAGCATTGATACATATCTGACTATGAGATATTCCTTTTTAAATGTCAATATACTTGTGTGTGTCATCTAAAGTACGGTAAAAGATATTTGAGAACAAACCATGTTTCATGTTATTGCTCCATTCTGAGAGATTTTTTCAATAAGACCTTAACATTGATGTATGTGCTTATACTTGTGTCTTGTGTTCAAGCAAACTGGAATCTTCACGCATACGCATAAAAAACTCGGAATGCATAAGTATCTACTGGACTGGCACATCCAATTTATTTTTGCTTCTTGTGTATTGTAGCTCATCCAACCCTTTCTTTCCGTTTCCCCTCTTTTTCCTGTCCGTCCGTCTTCCGTAGAAAATTCAAGCTCATTCTTCTCACCCACACCTGGCACAATCAAACGCTATTTCCCTCCGTCGCTTATCGCGTGTACGGATGTATTGGCTAGCTGGACCGGAAACATGAAAGTAATGTGTAGGAAAGGGAAAAGGGAAGTTTTGTATCTGTAGTTGTTGTTATCAAACCAAAAAGGTGGATGAAAGGGGAGAGAGCAATATATTACAGTGCACAGTACACAACTTTCATTGCTATGCAAATATCAATTATTTTTCCATGCCTGTTTCCAAAAACGATATAAAGTGTATCAGTCAGGTTTCAATGCTTTATAATATGTATTAAAAATGCATTTGAGGAAACTTGAATGAATGGGTAGACATAACCCAATTTATTGTAAATCACCAAATGTATACAAGCAGGTAGCCAATAAACATAATATATTATTTGCTACTAGAATTGTCCGCTTAGAGTTAGACTGAAAATGATATGTGGTCCGATTTTCAATTCTTTCTTGACGAATATTGTGATGGATGGGGAAAACATCATAGCTGTTGAACAATTGTGCTCAATTTTATGTTTTGAGACAAAAATAGAGAATTTAGTATAATGATAAGTTGCACACACAAAATAGAGTTGGCAAACAAATGAGCTTCTGAACACATTTTGCATTCATAGGAAGAGAAAGGAAAAATATTATCAAGAAAACATTAGGTTCGAATTGTTTAAATTGTAGTCGAGTCCAGGATTATATTGAACCAACACAGACATCTTGCATGCATTCAAATACTTTGTAAAGGATAATATGCGACACATAAAAAGCGCATCTATCCCTTCCATAAACATTTGTATTTTCATGTCTGACTCTGACCTGAGTTTCAGTTTCAGTTCGGCTATTGATATACATACGATGATTTTCACTGTGAAAGAAAATGTTCAATTGTTGGGATTGTAAATACATTGTGTTCCTTCCAGTAGGTGAGTGCAATCTCAAAGCACAATAAATATTTGTTATTGATTTACTAAATTTAAATCACTTCTAAGTTCTTTTGTTCAATTTTTTATACAAAATTGGTAAACACGAATTGTTGATAGGGTGTGACTTCAGGTATCCCAATTTTCTGCTATTTCACATTTTGGTTCATAACTTTTATTGTTTTTTCATTCATTGAATTATTGCAATGATAACCTACAAAGCTAACTGTTTACATAGTCATCAATCTGCACCAGGTAGGCAAGCCAAAACTTGTTGTTTCGTTTGAACACCAAGATACCGGAACGCTTTCCTAGAGTAAAACTCGGGCGAATGAAACATGTGCATAAGAATCTCCAAGTCTTTATACGATCTCTCAACAAGCACATATAAAGGGTTTTTATAGCGACTTTTCTGGCTGACGATCATCAGGATAATTTGAAAATTTGGTACACCTGTAATTTCAAGGGAGACCTGCAGTTGTGGAGATATGCAACACATTTATTTTTGCATTCTTCATTGTTCTTTCTTACTGCTAAAGCTGAACAGAATTGGTCTTTTACAAAAGGTTAGAAATATAGACTCTGGTTTACCCAGAAAAAAAGCATGCATAGACGACCATACATACCATAAAAGACAAGGAACAAACCTTTTTAAGACAAAAAACCTTGTTTGTATCAGGGAATAAGGAACTGAAAAACCGCTATTCGTTGGCTTGATTCTCTATATTCTCCGTTTCAGAGAAAATGATACATAATTTGCAGATTGATGGAAATAATTGGCATAACATGGCATATAGGACTTTATCATCATGCAGAACAAGAGTTCTGCGGAGTATAGGACTCTAACATTTGAAACGAAAATGAAATTTGTACCAAATTGAATGCGAAGTATGCCGCATTATTATTCGATATCTGCGATTACTGTTTTCTCGTATTTTTGTAAACAGCATGAATTATGAATCATTTTTGATACAGTCACTTAGTCTTCATTTCAAGGCATACCCTGTTAAAACGGGACATTGCTGGTAATTACCTACATTTTAGTTTGTTTCAAACAAGAAAATCCCTCTAAAGTAATAAGTGAAAATTTTTTCGGCTCTTAAAAGTTGGTGAGATTACTTTCTTCTGTGTCGCCATTTTATGTTTTGTAATTATATCAGCACGACATGAGTGCTTGAATATTGAATAGTTCCAGTCTAGATGGCCAGATAAACATTATATCACTCACAATGTCTTCAATCAATTCATACAATTCATGTTAACATGATGCCATATTGATTTAATAATGTACCCAAAACTTAAATTTTAAGCCAATACGTTCATAAATATTCCAACATCAAAGAAAAAATGGTCTCGTTTACTTTCACTGTTGAATGTTTCGTGGAAAGTGAACACGTAAAATCTGAAAAGTACCTATATAAAATAAAAACCACGGAATATGCTGTTCATTGTTGGTGTAGACTTAAATCGCTTATTGGAAAGTGCGATATAAACACCTAGTTTAGGTTTAATCATTGCTTAATCAGTGGTCAGACTAGTTTTAGCCACTTATATTGAATACCTATTATAGATTTGTTTTTTAACCTGAAACTATTTTCAAAACAAAAAATGCAGTTAATGCTCATATGATAGTAGGTATATCACTGCAAGTAGCAGATGTATATATTATTCGATAATCAGCAGGAGAAATGCCGGTTTTTTACTTTTACCTTTTAGAAGTCACTGTAGACTATTCACATATTATCTTATCTCTACAAACGAAATCTACAACTTTTTCACTGTGCAAAAGCTAAGGCTAAAACTTATCCGGCAGCAGGAATCGAATCCTCATAAAATATTCCTCCCATCCGCTTATAGGGAATGATTAAAATCAAAGCAAAGCGTGAAACGGTGAAATCTACTTTTTTTCAAGAGTAAGGGAAAAAATCATCTCGAAAGTGTATGTTTTTCTGTGACCAAGGTTGTCTTTAAGCATTAATTTAATTCAGTGTGCTCCACTATGAATTTTAATTCTTTCCTCGCCTCTTGCTGCAGCATTAGAAAATTAGACAGTTGGCTAAAAGGCTGTTTTAACATTCTAAACATTGTGTTGGGCAAGGGATCATTATAAACTCGAGATATTACCCAAGCAAATATTCAGTACTTCACCTCATGAATGCATGCATATGTAGACATCATTTATGCGCACAAAATAATATGCTGTTAATAAAAAGTAGAAATGCTGGTGTTGAGTTAACATTAACTTGCATTTTCTATGAAGTCCGCTTGCATGCACAAACTAGTGAAACTAGTAGTGACGACGATAGATAGCTATTGGCTATGACGATTTTTTTATTAGCCTCTTGGGGTGCTGCTTTTGAAAAAGATAAATTGCAATATTTACCTCATCAGCAGCCTCAAATTCGACAACTAACTGGTATTACTCAAAAAACACAAACAGTTACATGTTGTTGCGTTTTTGGTGGTTCAAGTTCAAGATCGTGTATCATTGATGTTCTGCAATTACGCTAGCTAGAGCGAATCTGAATCACAACAAAACAAGACAAGAACCGTTGCTAGATTTCTGGCTTGTCATGAATTCCTATCTAGTTGATAGAAGGTTTAACTCTTGTATTCATTTGCATGAACTGTAAATTTAATATTATAGTGGACCTGTTGATAATGAATTCCTCTTTCTGGACGGATGGATTATTGATGAAATCAAAAGTTGACGGTGTACTTTTGAGTTCCCTACACATACTCCCCACCTGTCATGTATTACTTCCATGTTTTTGCAGGATTTACCCGTTTTGTCAGTCAGTCATCATCGGGTTTCGCACCTCGCATTATTGGCATTACACAAATGTGTTGTTATTAATGTAACCTTCCTATTTTTATATTAGTTTAAAAGTTATTTAAACTATTTAAAAAGTTAATTAAAATCGAAATTATACAAGAAAGAGGAATAAACAAACAACTTACAAAAAGTTATCTTTAGAAATTTAATCTTTCCTTGGATCTGTGACTTGGGGCATTGTGAGAAAATATTTGAAAGGTTGATTTGAAAAAGTTCGTATTTGTAGTCTCTAAACGTACTTGTCACTATCACAAACTCACCCTTGGAGTTAAGCCATCCTAATAATCATATGTCAGTCATAGATTCAACATCAGATGAGTACACCAAACGATGTTGTGATGTGAGTTACTAAAAATTGGGAATCACTTTACAAATCCTATTTTTAAGTAACTGGAAACTAGATTTAGGCATTACATTTTCGACGATACTTATTTTACTTTAGACCACCCTTTAATAAGTACATACTTTGTGCCCACTCAGGCGATAGAAAATTGTTTTTGTCTCTGATTACATATTTGCAACTACAAGTTAAAAGTACCGATATTCAATACTCGTGAACGTCAATTTAAAAAAAAAACTTTCCCAAATCCTGCCTGATTGTTTTGCCCCGTATGATCTTCTTCCCAGTAAAAAATTCCTGTGCTTGTGCATAAGCATAGCTTTTAAGATTTGAAAGTAAAAGAATCCGCAATTTTCGAATTTCCTGCATCACGGTTTGCGTCTTGATAGCAGCATTTTTGCAGCAAAAGGTTAATGCATACTTATTTGTGAAATTACATAGCATATTTTCTTAGATGACGGTTCGGCTCAAGAGATATTATGCTACTGTTGTATATTGGGTTGTATTCTACACACTACACTGCCTCAATCTGATTAGTTGTGTCCAACCCAACTAATCTTTAAACAGTATCATTTGGACAAATTCCGTTGCGAAATAAATTCTAGTTTACCAAGTTATCAGGTAGACAACAATGAAGAACGAACAACGGCATCCGTACAACGTGAGTTATGAACATAGTATCCTGCAGAGATCAAGTGAAACGGAACTGACAAATCCACATTTCTCTAGTTGATTTTTCCCATAAAACTCATAGATCAATAAAAGTACGGTAGCTTATTATAATAAGAATAGGTACTTGAATACACTTTTAAAGGTATTACAGCATATTTGTATAGGCAGTCTCTATGCAATAATAGAAACGAGATTATGAATACATGAAAAGCAAAGGGGTAATAATATGTAACTTTGATAGCCGTTACGTATCATTTGATATTTTCCGACCTCGTAAAACCACTTCTTTGAATTTCAAAAGGACTATTTATTAATTCATTCATGCCGCCGTTTAAAGAGAAATATAATAATGGAAATCAAAGGCCTTCAACCACGTTATCGCTAATAAAATATTTTAATGATGAATTCAGTTAAAGCATCCAGCGTGTAAGATTCGAATTAAAACAACTATAACAGGAAGGAAGCGGTGAAATTAGTTTACTTTGGCTACTTTACTTGGTTTCATTTCAGATGAACAACATCTTTGATTCAAATGACGACATTTTATTTATATTGGATATTTTCATGTTTGCAATATTTAGTACTGCATGTTTCGTATGAGATGCGAAAATAATCCATATATAAAACGATTTTGATGATGTTTTGTACCTTTCTAACAAGCAGCAATGCGCTTAATTCTTACGCAAGTGCATACAAACGTACATGCTAGTGCAATAAAAGGTGTGTGGTCTGTAATCTGTAGACACGAACATTTTTTATCCGTATTGGAATACTACTGTGAATGTGACTTCAACTTTCATTCTTTTACCTTTTCTACTTGTCCGCATAATAATAGGTAATTTTGCAATCTTTGTGTCAGTCAGTCAGGAGGAAGGAGAATTGGTGAATAGAGATCGTCAAGAAAAGCCCATGTTTGTCAGTTTCTATATGCTTATTTACATAATACACGGAAAGAAGAGAAAACGTAAATCCTTAAAAGTTGCGTGCATATGATTTCAAAGTGGTGTCAGCAGGATTGTCAGGTTACAACTAAATCCTTTAATTCTTATGAACCAAGACACACCGCAAATAAAATTTCACCACCACCCACAAATAAAAGTTCGATTGCATTCGTGTTTCATCATCACTTTTCTGTTTTAGTAGACGTGGAGTGGATGAAAAGAAGGGAATATGGAATCATGCAAATGGTTATTTTGACAAGATTTTGATTGGCCTTTTGTACATCCTTTATTAAATTATAATGTAGGATGTGACAATAACTGCGATAAAATTTTGTTCCCTTATTTTAAAATCATTCATGTAAACGTGCAGTATAGCTAACAGAACTTTTCAGCTTATTTGTGTATGAAGTTTGACGCATACAGAACTACCAATAAGTTGAAAAAAGGTAGAGATTTTTCAAAACGTAAACAAGTCATTGGAAAGTTCGGATCGTGGGTATATAAATCTGCAAGTAAAACTTTAAATAAAAACTTTTCGTACGCAAAAGTGGTGATGACTATTATGGTGAGCGAGAGAACACCTTGATTACTAGTTTTCCTACAAATTGTGATTGGTGGTGGGCAAAGGTATATATTTAAAACACCGTCATCCGACAAAATGTAGGAAGCAATTATGTCGAGCCGACTATACATTTGATAAGATGCTAGCATATCGTCAACCGTACATGACCATTCACCATAAGCAGCGTGTACAAGCTACAAGGAAAATCAAAATGGTTTTGTCATTATATCACTGGTTTTTCTGGAGTATGTAATAAGGAAATATAACTAACAACTCTTGAATGAGAAGATGATATATAGGATTATATCACCATCAGAAGGTGTTTTGACATGCTCACAATCCCCAACTTATTCAAATGTGTAACAAAAGTATGATGTTTTAAAAATGTAAGAAAGTAACACAGCAGATGGTGATTTAATTTGCTTTTGTAATTTGCAGCAAAGTAAACGTTCTTTGTGTGTGAGACCACCATTATTACTACTGCATAATGAAACTTTTGGAAATATTAAATTATGATTTCATTTGAGTCTGGGTCTCAGTTTCATTTCTTTCACACCAATTACTACCATGCATTTATGTACCAAGCATGAGTAATGAGTAGTTGATACATCCCATAACATAGTTTACTGTCTTTTTTGGTTTACTTTTCATTACATAACGCGCACAAGATGCAGTTGACGCATTTTATGAATGGTAGTAAACACACAAGAGGAAACTGCGTCAATTTTTTACTTGAAAGGTAAAAAGGATCAAGAATTGACAGATTGAAATGGTTTGTTGTGTCCTTGTCTCACTTTTTACCATTTTATAGATATTTCAGTGGAGAGACGAGAACATGTCCAAGATCAGTGATGTTGCAAGTAGATGTTCTTGTTTGTTATGTTATCATTGATTGTCATGCACTAATCACTCCGTCCCAATCTTCCATGCAAGCAGTACAATCAATCTTCAGCAACGCTTTTGTGTACACGCCTATTAATTTTTGATCGAAATCGTAAGCATTATATGTTACCACTATTATGCACCAAATTTTTATTACTTGTACATAAAGATGCAAAATTTAATAGAATTTCATCCTGTATTATATAAGCAAGTGCGGAAACCAGTTTGAAGTTTTGTATCTTTGCTTCCCCCATTCAATGTGATTTTTAAGCTGTGACTTTGCGCTATGCAGCCCATTTCTCACACTTTTCTAGAATTAATTACATTTAAGAATTTATTAAGATTAGCTTTAACGCATCGGCAGTTTTCAGTGTAGACTAGATCATTATTATACATTATTATGAGGGCTCACACAAGCCACAACCTGGTAGTCAGTATGAAACGATGAGTATGAGTATGCAGACAAATTTGGTTTTATCAATGCAAAGTTACCAAACGATAAACTTATGACACAGGGAAATAATTTCGTGCTGCTGCCTTTCTATTATTAAAAAAGATTTCGTTTTTCCGTTCAGCTGAGCAAGCTTTGAAAACAGTTATTCCGAAATTGAGATCCATTGAATACAATCAATCATGTGGAACGTGGCTTAGATAGAGAATCTTGAATTGCATTTGGTGAACGGTAGCGAATGTTTTGCATGCTTTATACTAATCAATGTGACAATTGTAAGGTAGCAATTTTTTGCACTATCTTGCCTCAGTCCCGTCTCTGCAAACTAAGGTCTCTAGAATTCCAAACTGGGTAATCATGTAGCGTAATAAAAATTTTATTTGATTCCTTTGCAACCGTATAGTTAGTGATTGTTGGCAAAATGTATGTACAAAGGACATTCGAATCTGCAGTTTAATAATAGTTCCGATAATATGTGTAATGTTTAAAAGAAAATATTGACTCATTTCTCAGTATACGCACTTAACATCCCGGGAGTATTTTAGAAAATTGAGAGTTGCACCACCAATTGTGAAGTGATCGAAGAGAATTTTTCAAATTCAAGTCATACATAATGGATCCTTAGTACCCAACTTTTGAGATTCATAAAAAAATTACGTGCATATTAATACGGCAAACAAATCAAGATGAATTACTTCTCCTTATCATGATAAACCAAGTGTGTGCATACATTTTGTATTCAATTGCTAACAGTATTAGTTTAATTAAAAAAGGAATTTCATTTTCAAATCATTCATATACAAAAAGTAAAAGAAATAGTGTAACATAGTTTCGCTTTTAAAAAATATATATTTATTCTCAGTTTTGCGAAGAACAGTCTAACCAGGTGTATGCCATGCCATACATGCCAAATGCAAAGTCTGAAGAGAGGTTATACCATAAGGGATTCACGAAATGTGTACTTTATGACCAATATCAAGATCATCATCCCATCGATACTAACGGAACCGAGTAATTCTCAACAAGCCGTGCAATTCATAAAACACCAACGAGCAAGAAAAACGTGAATACGTTGATTTTATAGACGAAAAAATGTAACAGGAGCGATGCACGTCTTCCGTTCCGCGAATAGTACAAACAATTTGAAGGTTTGGAGGTCACGGCTTTGTAAGCACATGCGTATTGTGTAGCGTAGTATCGTCCTTATCACCTTATTGCCTTTAAAATAATATGCACATGGTTCTTGAAATAGTCTTTATTAAATAAAGAGCAATCTCACAATCACATCGTATTCATATGTAACTGTAACCCACATATATCTTCGTAAAAATCACTATTCAAAAGGAAAAGTAACAAGAAAAATTTATTTTGCTACATCATTGCCGATAGTCCGGAAACTGAAATTTGTTTGTTAATTCTTCTTTTTTGCGATTTAAAAGTGCTGTACGAACTTCTAAAGTGCTCATTTCCCCTCAGTTTATCAATGAGTTTTAAGGTGATAAATATGCTTCCATTAGAGAATACACATTTGAATTGCTTTGAGACGTTTTCTGCTACATTACATTATTGAGTTGTTAACAGTATGTATGGAGGCAGAATATTATGGATTCTGAAACTTGGGACAGGTTTGAGTGTTGTAACCAAACGATAATATTGGTGAGTAATACCACCTCATTTACTACACCTTTACCACTAATGTTACTGAGAAAACATCAGTAGACTAATAAATCACAGTCGTGATAATGACATGAAATCTGCGCGCTTTATTTTTTAGGTTAAGTTCATTAAAATAATGGTAAGGTTTATGCTTTGTGACTTTTGGTCGACAGTGAATACCCAGTAGGTAAATATTATGTGCATCCCGATCGACAAGGCATTATTACATTTGCGTTATGAAATTGACTTAAAAACCACCGTGTGGTTCAGTACGCAATATTCACGTAAGTTTTACGCTTCGTATTGTTCGTTGAAAAAGGATCTTGTAAAATACGCAATATCCATACAACACTTTTCTTGGTTATGATCATTTTAACGTAATTAAACATACTTCATATAAACGGTGGAATTTACGCTATTTTTACGCAAAATTTATCGGGGTTTATTTGCAAAATTACCTTACATAAAAATCACGCAAAACTCACAACAGGTAGTTCCAACTTGCAGCATGCTCATTTCACTACATTTTATCAACTAATTGTTCAATATTTTTGATTTGTGCATTATTTAGTACTTGTCGAATGCAAATTATATGTTGTAATGATATGTTGCAGCTACTGATTAGCTGAAAACATTCAAACTCGTATAGGATTCTTTACTTAAAGCTGGAATTTACGGCAGCCGTTTCCAGATTTGTAACAATTCTGATGAAGGTTGAAAACAGTTAATTGCGAGTATCATAATATGTTAATTACGGCTGCAAAAGAGGAGATTAATGAGACTTCTATTGGAGGGACACTAAATGGATGTGGAACACTAATAATTAATTGCTAAGGCAATTATCATCAAACTATTAACCTTAAGACTTAATCGAACTAACGTTATTCAAGTACCGAATTATGAGAAGGGGTGGTGTTTACTGCGTAAAACTAACGTGAAAACCACGTTGCTAAAGTTTGCATAAATACTGCGTAAAAATAACGTAAAATCCACCTTGCCAATAGATACGTGAATATTGCGCTTTTTCCACTGTGAATTCTTCGTGAATTCAGCGGCCATACATTGCAGTTAATAAACTGTATCGTTCTAACGCATTTTTCAACCATCTTTGTCGATCGGGATATTAATACATATGCACGCATGCCACAAGCTCTATAGCTCATGTAAAAAGTCAAAATCCACACAAGATGCAATCGGGATAACAATTTAGGTTTGATAATAACGATAAATTTACTCCATATAATAAACACGGCTTATATATAGCATAAACTCAAGTACAATGATAGTAAAAATGCTTACAAGGTTTACATGATAGCTGTTCTGTTTTAATGCGTATACGCTATTTAGCAGGTTAGGGAACATCCTAATGCATAATGCACACTGACACTGCACCTTTGTCTGGTTGTTGTTTTTAGCTCTTGTAAATTATAGTAAACATTCTATATCAACTTTTTGGGCAAAACTGGGTGGAGTTCTTTATAGTTTAGGGCATTTTGTTAGTGCTCACACTCTGACAAGGCTAGGAGGTTTTTTCCTGACACTCCGATTTGCCCCCAATTTTGCACGAAGTATCATAAGTACCTTCTGAAT
>JAQIXX010000320.1:0-67613 GCA_034700605.1 Willowsia nigromaculata | reverse complement strand
CAGAGAATGATGATGAAGATGGGCTACGAGGGTAACGTTCATTGTTTCACAGAGAAATTACATGCATCTACTAACAGCAGAGATGCTCGGTGTCGATTAGGCAGAAGAGAACAAGCGGAACGGGACGGAATTTTAGAAAAGGAGATAAAAATGTACGAAGAGCAGTGTATGAATTCATCTTATTATTATGGCTGTAGGGTTGAATTGTTTGTGGTGTAGTGTAGTGGTGATGATGCGGATGCCCTTTTACACCTCAATAATAATAATGAATATTCAAAATTCTGTCTAAGCTTGGATGTCATATATCAAGCTCAATACTTGAAGACCTGAATCGACTTGAACTTAATGAGCGAAAGAAACAAGGCGAAGACTAGGTAGATGAAGAATATCTCATCATCATATTTTGATCATGAGATGATGATCGAATTCTACTTTTTTTTACTCTTCGACGCTTGCATATTAAATACCTTGATGTAATGATGTGCAGCAATATTATTTTCAGGTGGAAGATAGCTTATTTATTCTTTTTTTGTAATTTTTCTAAGAATATACGCCTCAAACTAAACTATTGGGATGCATGTTGTGATTATAAAGGCGGATTCAGTACCAATTATCTTATTTTAGATGTTTCGTTGTTTTTGGAGGTTGGACGTCTATTAAAACGCAATACAATTAGAAATTTATGTACTGGTTGGCGGATGCGTTCGTATAATAATAAGTTCTTCTCACTTATGGTCGTGCATTGTGTAACATAAAATTATAACATTGGTGCTCCCTTCGGAGAAAGTAAAAGAATTTCAAGTTATGATGACCAGTGCATCAGCAGATACAATGCTCTCGTATTTTATTCCCAGAACCATTTTTCTAGCATGAGCTTTCATTCTAAAGAAACGTAATTCTCCAAAGTATCATCGGCAGTCGTGATGATCACGAACCGAAATGTATAAAAAAAAGAAGAAGAGCAGAAAAGAAAGTACTCATATTATTATTGCAGCACCAGAAGTGTAATAACTCAATCACTACTTCTACCACTAGCACTACTACAGTCTCCACATTTTCCAAGACAAAAAAGCGACCAAGGAAATCTTTGGAAAATCCTACTTGCACAATAAAAAGTGTACATGATATGCAGAGAAAAGAGAAGCAGTCAATATAATGAGCAATTGCTAGCAGACCAACTGCAAGACGAGAAGATGAGGAGGGGACGAACGAACTTTTTCATGTCAATTTTTTTAAATAAAAAAATATGATGTGATATGATATTGCATGTATGTGGATATAATATTGAACTATACTGTGCTGATTAGATCGATACTGGTCTCTCCACCATCATCGCCACCACCGCCGCCACCATCATCATCATGGTCATGATGGCTTTATACATTATTATGTTCACTTTGTTGGTCGGACGGTTTGCTGCTTGCTCTTTTTTGAATGTTTCTCTTCTCTCTGATCATGTTCATCATCTATTCTTGTGATGTGGCTTGAAGTGCGGTGATGCTAGTGAGCGAGGATCGAGTAAAAAGAGAAAAAATGCTCCGTTTTTTAACGAAACCAATAATATATCTCAGTACTCAATACTTCACGATTTCATATATCACAAAAGTTCATGTGATATACGAAATGCATGTATGCCGCATGTGTTGTGTAGCGTACATTATACAAGATTAAAGCCTTGCAGAAAGATATTATTATGCCTGCCATCCTACACTCTTCGTCTTCTCCCTCAACTTTTTTATTAACCCCTCCAACCATTTTTGATTCTGGGAAATACCGTTTTTTCTTCTCTTATGGAAAAAGTGAGTGCACACTAGCTGCCACTATTACGTACCACTAGCATGACAGACGACCAAAGACCAAAATGTTTTTATATTATGCATAATATAAATAGTAAATGCCTCTAGACTGCTGTTGTTGTAGATTGAGAAGTCGAATCGCATATAATTTTTATGATGACTTTATACTTACTTTGCATTACTTACAGGAACACTAGCAAGCATAATGGCGGCGGAGAGAACTTCAAAAAAGTAGAGAGAAAATGATAAGTAAACTTTGCATTATATTATGCATGCGCTATAACTATGTATGACTTACTACTACTTTTTAGTCCACATCTTCGCATACTGCAATATCGTCACAGTCTATTATACTTTCCGGAGAGAGGGAGAAAACCGAGCGTGCACACTGCCATGCCAGTGCCAGCAATCACATTGAATATAGTGCACATTGGTTAGGAACATAATATTTATTTTAAAAGTACAAAGTGGTAAGTAAAATTCCAATGAGGTAAGTACTTCATATTATGTAATATGTATTCACATATGTGCCTCTATAAATATATTCTTTCATCAAAAAAGACAAACTAAATATTTTCCCCTTTTTTCATTCTCTTTGCATTTTATTTTCATTTCCTTTTTTCCCTACCTTACTCCCTTCCCATCTCTTCTTCTCAACCGTCTCAACTGACACATACATACTTCACGTAATAATAATGATAATAATGCACTTGAAGAGTACCAACTCTCCTCCAAGTACAGACTGCACACACACGTATGCATATACATGTATGTTCTTTCCTCTTTCTGGTTAGTCATCTTCTCTTTAAAAAACGGAGAAAAGTAAAAAAAAGTCTGTTATTTCCTTTACACACTTGACTCGCAGCAAAAGCTCGTTACGTACAATCTTACTTTCGCTTCTCTTTGCTGCTGTTGATGATGTGTGTGCTTGTCTTCAATTTTAACCAGGAAACTTGCGCACTTGCTTGCATCACAAAAATATTAGCAACAAGAGAGAAAGAAGAGAGAGAGAGATACAGCAGCAGTGCTTTAGCCTTTTGTTGTTCTCTCTCACACTCGCTTTTCTCTTTCAAGTAGAGTAAGTACTTTGTATTATAAGTTGGAAGAAAAAGGTGCTACTATATATGTATGTAGTGTTTTCAACAACTTTTACTCTTATTTCAACCCTTTCCTTCATCATCATCTTAAAGTACATACATGTCGCACAGTCTGTATGTCCATGCATAAGTAACAAGCATCTTTTTTTTTCTTCGCTCTTCCTGCGAGTGAAGCACATATTTTCTCCCTGTGTGTTGATGATGTACTTGTTAGTTACTCGTACGTACAGAAAAGTACAAAGCCTTTTCTACTTTCCTCGCTCTCTCCTTGTCTCCCTAATCGATATTCGGCGAACCCTTTCCTTCATTACTATTCGTATTATTATTATTTTTTCCCTTTTTTCGTTTTTATCGAAAAAGTTTTAAGGCTTTAAAGAGTCGTCGTAGTTTCTTTGTAATAATTTAGTATTCATCGAAAAAGAAAATTTGCGCTTTGTGTGTTTTGTATTTTCCAAATAAATGTGTGATGATGAGCACCAAGTGCTCCTTATTCTTCTTTGCGTATGCGTCATTAGAAATAATGGTGGCACAATTTATATGGGCACTTCTTACAACTAATCTTATGTTGTTCTAATGGATGGGATGGTATGCTTATACTTGCTAGCTATATGTATTCCAATTCTAAGTTTTGCATACAAATATTATGTTGATGTTTTCGCTTGATTGTTTAAGAGTTCTTGCATGTTCCATGCGTTTTTGACAATCACATAATATTACCTACAAAAGAGATTAGGAGTTTCCATCAGTTTGAGTGTGAAACGAGCTTGCTTATAAACTATGCATGTCATAGGACGCGTTTTCGTCCCTTTTCACCAGTTCCAATAAAGCACAGCAACAGGTATATAGAATGTTAATAAAACTTGCTTTTGCAATATTTGCCATGTTGCAAAATATATTTGCGAATTGCTTTGACCCAGTATAATTACTTGAGATAAAAGAGTAATTTTGACTTGTTTATTGTACCGCTGAATAAATTAAGTCTAACAAAAAGAAATAGTCAATATATCTCACATTCCACTCACGTCTTATCATTAAAGACACTTTGAAAAGTGCTGAAAGGCTCGTGCTGTCAACATGATAATCTTTTTTCTTACACATTAGTTTAACTCTACCAGCATGCTTCATTCAACGCTTATCGTACCGTTAAGACAATGCAAACATATAGCGTTATAATGAATGTATACATCCCAATAAATGAAATGTAAATATCAGAATGGGACATGGCTGTATGTGCTCTATAGAAAGACAAAGGAGTAATTGCTGCAAACAGAGAAAGAAAATAAAAACTAAGGAGAGACCCAGTTGGACAACATCAATAAAGCCCATATAGATAAGGAATCACACATTGTTTCCACCTCAATCTCATTTTGAGTGACTTCTTTCTATCTTGTGGTGGGCCAAGATGAGAATAAATGGTAGTGGTGTCGGTAGTTTGCACATTGCACGCTAAAGTGCATGTTCAACGTTGCTTCGGTGCATTGAAAATTGTACACACACACATTCCGACACATATGGGCACAATGAAATATAGTAATGTAACTTGGAAGATTGTACCAACTTGACACATTCTACGGCTACTTTTCTTTGATGGCAGCGAGTGTGGCTGCTGCTTTTGCTGACTTATGAGCTTGCTTTCAGAGCGTTTGCTATTGCTGCTCTGCTTATTATGCAGCTTTTTAGCCAGATTGTTGTGAGTTCAATGAAATTGAGACGAGCTCAGTCATAACATTTCTCATTCACTTTTTTTCTTCTTTGACAATCGAAAAAACTTAATACGAGTACCGGGTGCGAAATAATAATAATGTTTGTGTGATGGACATGCCAAATTAGCTAAAATGCTTTTTCTCCGTCTTTTTCAAAACTAATACGTGAATGATAATACGAATTTAAGTATGGGCACGGAGAGGACCGGACCTCACCACGAATACCTGTTGCGATAATGCGTACATCACTATTTACACCCTCCCATTTTACTAATTACTTATGTATGCTCCCTGTGCAAATAAGATGAATAGCTGATATATAAGACGCCACCACTACTTAAACTGGCAAAGAGAAAAATCTTTATTTTTTCTAAATACATATTTAATTTCATCCTACACAAGTAGTAAGCAAGAAAAGCAAGCAATATCATGATTTTACGAAAGCTTCGATGATAGAGGATACCACACGTTTTCTTGGACCTGGCCAGGCCTATGTATATAATCTTGTTGTAGTTTCCATTTTGTTATTCCACACTTGTGTTGTTGAAACAACTTTCCTGTGAGCTTCAAAATTAATCCGAGAGTTTATTACATCTGTCAATCCAGTCAGTCAACATTCAAAAAATAAAAGACGTGATGGTGGCGGTGGATGCTCATTCTATGCATGCTACTCCTTTTCCTCTCCCTTTTTTGATTGGAATGCATAACATTATTATTATACAGCATGCATGTCGTTTCAGTTTGGTAATATTTCTTACGGCAGGTATTTTTAGAGATAGGCACAATTAAAAAATCGGTTACATAATAATAAGCAAGCATAATAACAAGGTGCACGATTATAGATACTTATTAAAAATTCTCAACAGGCAAGCAAACAGGTAAAGGAAAGGGAGACAAGAATTAAGTCTGATATGTTATCTCTGGAAAGAATCATAGCTGTTGAACTGAAGACGACGACATCGGCTGATTTGACAGACAAAAGTTTTGGACAATCCCGTCACAAGTCACAACTTTGCTTCTTTTTTTGGATCTTCCTCTGGACTAAAAAAACTTTTCCTTATAGTTAGCTACGTTTATTTCATAATGATGATAATGATTGTGATGAGATGTTAGTTGGGCTATTCACTACAGTGATATTATGCAAAAGGAAGGTGCTCATTGCACGGTCATCATCATATCACAACAAAGTACAACACAAAACCCAACTATTTCAAGTTAACAAATGAGACTGGCCCATGAAGAAAATCATCTTGTCGTATGTAGATTTTGTGTCTTGTTCTGTTGTTGGTGGTGTTGGCATTTGTTGCCGTTTTGATGATGAGGGTTGACTTTTACGATATGACAACGGACTGTGTTGTGTAATAATGAGTATACTGCAGTATTCTATTCTGTATACCGACATGCATGGATGGACGGATAGTTTTAGAGGATTTTTATAGTTTGATTACGAAGTTTGGTCGGATTTATTTTTCTCCTTTTCGCTTCATGCTTCATGTTCATTCACGATGATGATTTCTCGTCAACTTGTCGTCTGCTGGCTGGTTCGTTCGTTTAAGGTTTTTGTCATTGTATCGCATCGTCGTTCGTAACAGTTAGAGATCTAATCGAGCATTTTTTTAACGAAAGAAAGGCTTAATACCACCCAGAGTTGACAATTACTAGTGACTGGCATTACAATGGCTGTGATCGTAAAACGAAGAAGAAGAAGAAGAAAAGCTTTCTAATTAAAATTCTACTCAAAGCGAAGGATTTTGTGACATTATTCAATCTGACTCTGATAAGCTCATTACCAAGTCATACGAAAAAAGCAGCAAGAAGGAAAAATACAAACTTACAAAGTTTGTTTGTTCTAAACAAGCAACGATTGAATGCTGTAAACGTAATATGAACAATGCTTTAAAATATTGGTTATTTCACCGATGCTGATATATACGCTTAATCGAGTTTCGCCAGGTAGTATAGTATAATGAACACAGTTAGACCTAATCGCATTGAAATTAATGAACATTGCATTTAACCAAGAATGCAAGCATAATCTTTGAGCTGATGAGCATCATCCTACTTTTAGGGTTCAGACTGCTTAAACATTTGGAAAGAAGCAAACGTTTACTTTACCCAACTCACCAAAAAATTTTAAAACCAATCTGAGTGGAAAAAAATTCAAGAAAGGATTTTTTAATCATTCCCATGATCATCCTGCTCACTGAAGCTGATGGGAATCTTGGTGGGTCAGTATAAGTATTATTTATATAGTGATATTCTATTCCCTTTGAAAAAGCTGGTCCGCGGTCCATTCCACCATCATCATAAAATTTTCTGAAAAGAATGAGTGCTAAAGAAAAAAATCCACAGGATTTTTTGCCCCATTGTTGTTGATATTATTACTTATTATTTTTATTAGTAATAATATATCCGTTCGGGTTTAGCAGAAAGATTTTTCTGTTTACGTAAGTAAAGTTGACCTTTTTCTCTCTTTCAAACAGAATTCACTTTTCTTAAAAAGCAAAAGTCAATATACCATGCGGCAGAGAAAATACAAAGGAAAAATTTCTTTCTTCAAGAAGTCAGCCGTGGGACGATATTTTCCCTTGCATTATAGATTTCTTGGTTCTTGTGGGGCTCAAAGAATAAGATGAAATCCTTTATAGATATTCTTGTTTTGATTTTGCTGGAGATGGGTTTCCTTCTCTACTAAGCCCATCATAATCTGTAGAACAAGACGAAATGAACAAGGAAGATCTTTTTAATGTGTGTCTTTTTTCTTCTTCTGGAGAGTGAGGATAATACAAATCACGTCAGGCCAGACTGCTTGCCTCCTCACTTGTAATGACATTTGACCTTAAAAAATTCTTTTCCTCTCTCCCTCTATTTCGTGCTGTCTTCTTAAAAAATCAAACTAGTAGACCCTTTGGAAAAACATTCGTTTTATTTTTTGGTCATAATGTCTTTTCGCTAAGAAAGTCAATCTATTCATAAAAATCAACTCTAAAAGGTTCAGGTATGCATGACAAAAGTTGGCTGCACAAAAGTTCATTCAGAAATTCATACAAGTTCTTCGTTCCCACCTTCATCATCCTGATGATGAGTTTCTTCCTTGGAAAAATACCTTAGTTTGCTCATCAACCAGCCAAAAAGCCATCATTTCTATACAATTTTAAACTTTATTTCTTTCTTCACGTTGATACCTATAGAGCTGGTTATTATTGCTGTACATTGTTAGTGTTAATGTGCTTCGTCGCTCTCCGACTGATAATAAGGAACTCACACAGATTTTTCTCTCATCTCATGCTCAGCTCAAAACAAACAAAGAAACCTGGATAGAAATGGGAAAGCCACGCCGTGATGTGATGTCGTTATTTTGTGCCTTATCCGTTTTGTTGTTCCACGTAAAAATAATAAATAATAACAATAAAAGCAAAGTAAGAAGAAATGACACCGTTTTTGTTCATCAGCACTACACACAAAGCTTACCTTTCTAAATTCCTTCAAAGATTTCCAATACTCTTCTTCTCGTCTTATTGCTCATTCGCTTTATTCATCTTGGTCTTTTCTTCTTCCTCCACAACAAGCAGCTCTGAAGGAACTCTTTTCTTCTCAGGTTACCGTTTTCTTTATTCTCTTCTGCATATAATCACTGGCACAACACCTGGAATAATTAACCAGAAAAAGGTTCGAGTTCTCATTTGTTCACGCAGTTCAAACACGTACTTATGAAGAATACATTATTCCTTCGTCCATTTTACACCCTCATGAATATACATAAGGCAGAAAGAAACAAGAATCCTACATATAGTAAAAAATTGAGATGGTGAGCTCACCAACTCAAAGATGGACCAAAAGCTACACACAATTGTGAGCTGTTCAGGTTTCTCACTTTTCAAGGCTAATTCCTTTTAAGACACGTAAAATGTTAAGATGCTTTTTTTATTACGGATGTATCATTCAAGCTAGTTTAATATCCTCAACGCTTGGTACCTACAAAAACCTACCTACCAGACATTTGGGTTCCAGATTTTACTTCCAAATATATAAAGTCAAAACAAGCAATGGGTCATTATCATGACTATGCGTACATGTACAGTGTTACGTAATGCTATAGAACGTTTTTTGATGTTGATCTTGCTGTTTTGGCTTGTCCAGAAAACTCTGGCCTGGCCCTTTTTGTTTGCTTCTGATTCCAGATTCTTTTCTGTAGATGATGAAGGTAAACCAAAACTGGTCAGCAAACAGCAGGTATAAAGAATAAATATATGTGCATGTTTCTATATGCAGTGATGACCAGTACCGGACAGAAGAGGAAATGGGATATTTTACAGTTCTATACAGGTATGTGCAGTACTCCTCTCTTTGCCGCTTACAAAAATGAAAAAGACAAGAAACACACAGGCAAAGCCACAAAACATAAATGAAATATATTTTTTGTGAATCAAATCTTGTGTCTTGACGGTCGCCCCTAAATGTCAAGTCCAAGCTCGTAATCTAACTTAACACCTGAGAGAGGAGAGAACAAAAGTCAAGAAAAGAAAAAAGGTTTCCTCTAAACAAAATGCTCGAGTAAAAAGAATAAAAGCATTGCATAATAATTTATGTATCATGCTTCTTATTTTATTATTTCACTTTGTAGACAAGAACAACATGAGATGCGAATATGTAGGCATACACATATCCACTATTTAATATTGCAAGTATTAGTTTTCATAGCTTCTACTTTTCAAATTACTTTATGAGCGCAACAATGAATGAAGTCGAAACAACACAAAGTGATGGTGGTGATGGTGCGGAGAAATAGGACTGTTTTCTTTTTTTTTTTTTTTTTAGCAAGGAAGCTCACTCAAATAATGACCAGTCATCATCATCATCAATTCCATCATGATTATTATTACGATTGTGACCGCTCATCTAATACACGGACCAGTAAAAAAAAACTTTTAAAGTACAATTTATTTTACATTTTTTGACAATGGAAAGTTTTTATTTGACATTTCCCCTATCAATAGCGAACTGACTCACAATCACAAGCACACTACTAATTGCAGATGGCTTGTTGCTGGTACTTGTTACACAGGCAATCATCATAACATTATGAGCGTTTCATTTAATGAAACCAATAAAAAGAAAAAGTTTAAGACCAGAGCATCTCAACAAGCAACAAATAATAAAAGTAACAATGATGCTAGTCGGCTCAGACTCTTCTGACTTTGGGCTATTGTCACTGTGTTTTTCATCAATGAGATAATGCATTGTAGTAACGGCAAATAATGCCAGAACTTAGGACTGTACTTTCTACTAAAAGCTTTGCCCCAAAGAAAATGAGCGATATACATATCCATATATTCAAATGACAATAGACCACTTTGTTGAAATATTAAAGTAAAAAATAGCTTTTGTGTTGATAGCAAGCGTATCTTTCTCTTCCGACAAGCTATTCTAAAGATTTGGACTATTACCGTTGCACCCTGCATTTGGAGTCATCAGAGTCAAAAGTGCAAGTTGCTGCATCACATCTCGACGAAACATCAGCCAAATAACAAATTAGCATTAACATGACGATAAACCGTCCTTGCTAAGTTGAGCATTTTTTGTGTGCAGATTGTGCTATGCTTATAGTAATGAGAATGATGATGACAGTGGTACACCCACTCGTTATCTAATCTTCCCCTTGAATTCAAGCATGAATGCATGTGCACCATGAATATAGCATTTAGTTACGAATGTTTGTAGTTCTGCTTAAGCCAAGTCTTATATAGTTTTGACTTTATCATCATGATATGGCATGTATACGCTAAAGTAACAGAAAAAGATTACAAATTTCTTAGCTTAGCTTCGAGGAGCGTCTGTGTTGTTGTTGGAGTGAGTGACTGACTTGACATGACAAGTCAAACTCTCTCAAGGCTGGGCAAGGCAACGACGTGAAAAGTCTGTGTGTTGCATGCATTCTTTATCCGTCTGTGAGATGCACTATACCAGAAAGCGATACTTGATATAGCTATAATATAGTATGCTACGGCAATGCAAACTTTGACTCTTAGTTCAGATGAATTGAAAAGCAGGCAATATGTGCACCAGAGCTTTAAACCGGTGATGGTGAATCATGATGATGATACTACAAGCTTTACGCTTTTTTTCGAGCTGTTGAAAAATTATGACTATTGTGACAACCTGGATATCATCACATGGAATTTAAACAGTCATAGGGGTAAGACATATGATTATGCATTTTTTTTTTTACACAGGTAATGCATTTAGCTGTAGCTATAAATTGTCAGTGAAGACGAACGAACCGAATGAATGCGAGTCGAGTAAAGTATAGTAGCTTGAAAACGTGTAAACTTGACTTTTAATCTGACTCGATTATTTGCATAAATTTTTATCCTTTGTCCTGTTTAACTAATCATCAGAATTTCTGCATACCTCACCGCGAACGAGAGGTTACAGTATCTCGAGAAGAGGTTATAAAAATCAGTTGTATTTTTTTACTTTGACTGTTGCTGTGCTGCTCCTCAAAATTGTCTTGTTCTTCGTCATCATCTAATCATTAAACCAACTCGTCTTTTGTTTCTTAAATAATAAAACTGTAATTAATAATCTTCATCAGAAAAGATCCTCTCTACACCACAGAGTCCCAACCCTAAATACTTTGTTTTAATACCTTCTTTTTACCCCTTGATCGCTTGCCTGCATGATGTTTGCGTAATTTATGCGTGGTTTTTATTAAACGAAACAATTCTTTTCACCGTCCTTCGCCTCCTCTTTCCTACTCCATTCTTTAGAAAATGGAATTTTATTGCACATTTTGAATAATTTCCACTATAAGCTTTCATATTACAATAAACAATAATTATATTTTTACTACTTACTCGCATTACGTCGTACGGGCGGACACACGTTTTTAAGACGAACCCCTACTTGCTCAACATGCTTAAAGATATTTGTGTTGTGGAATGGAATGCATAAAAATCAAATAATGAAATACCGTCTCATCATCATCATTTGACCAAACCTTTCCTTCTTTTGCTGCTGCTGTGCTGACGATGATCATGATCATGTTTGATGATTGTGGTGTCATAAAATATCAACCGAGAGAAAGAAAGGAGAGGATACAAAGATAGAGAGACCGGGAGAGAGAGAGCAAACAGCAAAATAATATTTTTTATGAGGATGGCTCTGATTACTGACAGACAACAAGAAAAGCAAAATAAAGAGTGAGTGAGTGGCCAATATTGACCACCACACTGCACTGACCGAAGTCATTGTCTCACTTGACGCTTGGCAGAAGACACATCTACTTCTTGAAGAGAGAGAGAGAGAGAGAGAGATTTTAAGAAACCACCTCATAAAACAAAGGCTGTCAAACTTGATTCTTTCATGTTGCTTACGGCTCGGCTCATCCTCATCTTTCCTACCAAGCTGCCTATGTACTAACTTGTGTTCGTACTTAATAATCGTCATTGTCGTCTCAAAGTCAAAAGAGAAAAATTGTAGTCAGATGAATAAGAATCATGATATGATGGGTACGGCCAAACAACAAACACAAACGTAACAAGCCCACATATTGTATTTATTACAATTTTAGGTAATCCTATCCACTGATTCATTTCATTTTAATGATCACCATCAACGTTCCAGTCGAATTACAATTATTTAAAAGATGAAAGAGCAAGAAGATCCTCCTCATATCGCTGCATAAAAAGTATGTTGATTGTTGTAGATCGCTCACACAGAATTTCTAGCGAACAAGACCGAGTAACTTTTATGCTCTCCACTTCTTATTAAAACACTAAAATATTTACATTATTTAGTGTTGCTGACAATGGGTGAACTCTTTCTCGTCTTGCTGAGTCGCTCGCTACTCTTTTTTAATTCTCAGCAGATGAGAATGATTGAATTAAAAAAGTAAGTGTATGTAAGTGCCCAACCCATTTACAACTTGTCTTTTCAGTTTTTATTGTTGACAAAATAATAATATTATTATAATATATGCAGATCCTCAACCAAGTATTAAATGAGCACTACACTGCTTGCCCAAGTACGAAGATGGCCGTTGCATGACTTTTTATTTCTGGTTCGCTGGTGGATTAAAAATTACGCCAAGAAGAATGATACACACAAGCATTAAAACTTCTCGTGAAGAAGAATGAAAGAGTGATGATGACGGGTGTAGCTAAACGAATTACAAGAGAAAAAAGTCATCTCTTTCGGTGTGATTCTTGAGTGAAATACTTTGAATTGTTTGTGAATGGTGTAACACAAACATTAATAAAAAATGTCAGGCCAGGTATTACAGTTTTTGGCATATGAATCATTTGAGTTGATAATTGCAGTACTACACAGTTTACGTATGTAGTACTGCTCAAGAATAAACTGGAAATAGTAAAACAGCAAGTGTTGTTGTCGCTGTAAAACCCACAGCGTTGTAAGTGTAAGCGTATCGTAATATCATTGCTTTCTCCTTCTCCTGTAAAGCGCGCTGGTTGCAAGCTACGATTTGCTTATGCATGCAAGCTTTGCTTGGTAAAAGGATGAAAAGGCATGCATGGTAAAAGGATGAGAGTCCGGCACCCTGCGATGATCAGTGCCACAAGACTGATCAGAGGAAAAAACTCATTCTCTCTGGTTTCTTTTTCGCCCCTACAGATCTCGCCCCACTCATCTCCCTTTCCAGCAGAGTTGCTGTTAGCTAGCTTTGCTCCATACCAGTCGACTAACAACACCAACATTCACCATGCATGATGTTGATAAAACGGTGGTGTTAAGTTGAATGTTTGCTGGAATTACAATGTGCTGTCTTGGATAGTAGAAATGCATGCATTGTTTTTATACCCATGTATGTACGCATTTTATGATGGGTATTTTACCTGTTATCTGGCTAATATTTAATAGATTGTTTATTTTTAAGGACAAGTCAAAACTTCCTTTATTTTCCTGTTACTCTGTATAAATTATCATAATCGAAAATTATGTAGGCAGCTTGCACGCTTGTTTGCATCTGTCTTTTCCAGAGATGATGCATTTATTTCTCTTTCATACGTGATCTAGGGAGGATCTAGAAACGTTAGAAAGATCAGAAGCAGATTATGCTTCGTTCTCGTTTTCCTCTCTCGTCATCTTCAGAGGAGAATATTATATTGGAGATTTGAGAAATCAAAAGTTCTTCTATTAAAATTCGAACAAAATATAACATGACATCATCCAATCTACAGACTAGGTTAATATTCTACAAGGATACAAGACTGAAATAAGGAAAAAGGGGATTTCATCTTTTCATCTCTTTTTCGTCTTCCTTTTTCGATCCACTTTTGCTTACATTTCTCGTTTTTGAGTGATCCCTGAGCTTTTCATATTTTTATCTTTATCTTGATGTAGAAGAGACCATCTTTTACATGTAATGTGTTTTTTCTTGGAACACACATGCAAACGGTATATTATAGTATTTTAAGTGACAAAACTAAGGACATCATGCATGTGGACATGTTCAATTTTATATTTATATATTTTTTTCTTTCAAAGCACGACGATTCTGATATTATTCGTAGGAATGATTGCTTTGCTCGTTCAGTGATCATCTAGAACTACCAGCCGTCATGATCATTCTAATGATCATCATACGATATTCCAATATTTCGTTTCTGATGTCATCATGATATTATGCATGTATGCACGCATTTCTTCCAAGTTTTATTTCATGCATAATTCGATGTACACAACTCAACACACGTCAATATCAGCACATAACTTACTTTAATACTTTTTCCATCTTTTTTTGGAGTTTGGAGTCCCCTCAAAATTGCTTATTGTTTGTCATGTCAAGAAATATTATAGACACAGACATAAAGATGATCACTGTACTGTGCAGATATTGAATGGACACTAGTCAAAGTAACTGTGATTTCATTTAAACTTTTAAATTAGGTACGCAAAGGTTCGGTGCTTACATTTCAATTTTGTACTTGTTTAAGATTCTGCAATACACTCAATTTATTAACAATTTTCTTTAATTTTATACAAATCCAAATTTCAACATTTTTGTATCTGGTTACCGGTTAATGCGTTACTGGTAAAAACTCAGTCAATGGCCAGAAACATAACACAACACTGTGTGTTACAAACAATATAATTGTTTTTATAAAAGTATTATGCAATGCTCACCACAAGCAGACTCTGAGAAATAAAAGAGTACAATAAACTTCAGTGCATTACCGGTATCAAACTTCAAATCATGCATTATATTTTGACGACTGATGAACCAAAGAATTTTTATTTTCTCATGAAAACATTTCCTGATATATCTGCATATTAAGACTTATGCCACACCAACAACAATAACAAGAGTAAAATTATCTTCCTCTTTCCCCATCACTCTCATGCTCATCAATAAAGAGATTGTTGGTTGGGAAGGAGAATGTGAGTGAACAGACTGTACTTTTGTTATTACTGTGGTTAGTACACGATACAATTACTACATATTTCCGAAAATGAAATTCCGTTGTAAAACCAAGTTTTAAAACGTGTTATTAAGCCGGGTATTATTACTACTATTTACTGCGCCATTACAACATGAGGAATAGATTCACATTCAAATATTCCAATTTAATCTCATTAACGTACAAGATCTTCTCATCACCATCATTATCATCTTTTTCTTCCATCCTTGTAATAGCATTTTTTGTAAACCACTCGCGATCCAATTATTTCCAATGATTTGCAAAGAAAAAAAACAGATCTCAATGTGCCATATGCATGTAAACTGTTGTACATGAAAAAATGCCCAAAAACTCTTACCTTTGTGTACATTACTTGTTTTTTATCGTGATAATGATCACTTTCTTGAACAATATTACTTGTTGAGAGAAAGGAAGGAAGAATGCATGCCTAATAATATTAGTAAGTAAAAAAGTATTATAGATATGTACATACTTGAGCAGTGCATGTAAATGACCATCATGTTCTAAAGTACGCGTACATTTTGTACACATTCATATGTCCATTAATGACTCCTAAATACTGATCATGAGAAGAAAAAGAGGATAATGATTGAACAAGGATGATGATGATTTCTTCGATAGGTCGTTTTTAAAAACGGCTCGACATGAGGGCATGCTTCGTCTTCCTCCTTGCATACCTCGCATTGCAGTCCCACTTTAAAAAACTTAAGCTTGGTCTGATTTTCCATTTTAGGTAGGATCTTGTATAAATATGTATCATGATCATCTTGATCTGTCTTTAACATTTTGCTTGTGGCTTTTTAACGTATGTGTGCAAGTATTTGTGTACATGCTACATATCAATCCCATGTCATCACACACGTCCGTAGTTCGTACTAACATGAAGTTTTGTTTGGCCGGCGTGTGTTCATCATGCAGGAATCGGAGAGAGAGAGAGAGAGAAGAAAAAATAGATGATAATGACGATGTTGAGATGAGGCTACATGCATTTTTTCGGAGCAAAGTGTATATAAAATATATATTCTACTTATTGTACGTTTAATATGGCACACAATATGCATGCAAGAGCAAAAAGGTAACAATGACGGGAGAAGGAGAGAGTCGGAGAAGAAGAGGATGAGTTGAGAAAGGGAGACTTATGTCTTGATACTTGATGTTGATAATGATAACGATGAGGAGACATGCTGCAGTGCTGCAGAGAGAGAGAGAAGAGTTTGCTCTCCACAGGAGACAAAAGACTGGCATTTTTTCAGAGATTAGGTAAGGAAGAAGCTACACATTAATACAGAAAAACACGCTAGCATCATCAGCAGCAGAAAGTCATCTTCTCTTCAAAAGCTCGTGATGATGATAGTGGGATGATGATGATGATCAGCATCATCCTCAAGCTTTTGATATTATAATGTGAAGCACATTAAATATATGATTTTTTGGGTGAGTTCAAGATCTCTGCTGCTTGATCGTCATCATCATAACGCGCAGTGATCTATCTATCTGTGATGTTGTTGCATGTATTAAAATGTTTTATGGCAAGTATAATTATTTTGGAGCAATGATAGAGTCACGTCGTTCGCTAATTACTACTGAACGCAAATTACTCTCGGAGGGGGAATGCATTAATCATGTGAGCACACAACAACAACTAGAAAGAGCGCAAGTTCATGCAAATAAAAAAAGGCTGCATCAACGACGGTGATGATCATGATACGATAATGGCTCTCTGGTTGCTGCTGCTGGTTCATGCTTTTGGTGTGGCTTATAAGATGATATAAGAGATGCTCAAAATTTCCTATACATCACTTGGGCATGGTGTATGTATCGGTTGTTTTTTCTTGATTCATTACGAAACGTAAGATTACTAGCTTAACAGGCAAGAAATCAAAATCGTCACGACTTTTTCTCTTTTTATCGTCTTCTTCCCCTATGATTATTATTCGCTGAGTTGACTTGCTGCCTGATGATACCGTGCTAAAGCGAAAAGGTGCACTGGTCGTGTACTGAAATATCCGAGATTTTTTGGTATCTTTATGGCTAGTTTATTGTATCGACAATGCCCAATACCTTTTTACAGGTGATGATGAGGATGAAGATCGAATTTTACTTTGCATTATGTATGCATAAAATATTAAACTATTTGCCAGACAAACTCATTATAATTTGTGAATACATGCTGCGCATATGGAAAAAGCAGAGGGTTTAAAAAAGATGTAATGTATAACAATCTTGTATCTATGTATGCATTGATGGTGAATGCACACTTTGGCATCAAGTGATAGACACAAAGCTTACAAGAAACGAAAGCGCCGATGAGGAGCGAGGAAGCATCTAGTGGTGTGTCGGTGAACAATACCAGTCAAAACGACAGTACCGATAGACCGCTGCTGCGTGGCCTATGACAGAACTTTGCAGCCTCTTTGTTCGACGGGAATGTAGAGATGTTTGTTTCTCGTTATCTCCTTTAATATAACAACTTCCCCATTCCAAATTACAAAGCGTTTTGTTTTACGAAGCAGCAAAGAATTCATTTTCTCTTTGTGAGTTTTCCACTTTTGGTGGTGGTCATTTTCATTCCATTTTGCTCCTCGTTTGCTCTTTCTCTCCCTCTGTTTTCCCTTTTGTCTTTTCGTGTTTTGTTCTTTTTTGTGCAGATTAAATTTAACTACGACCACCACCAATATACCGCAACTACAACAAAACAACAGGGACTAATCACACTCGAGAGAGATTCACAAGTACATGTTTAGCAGTCTGCTAAATCTACAATAATCTACAATTATGGTCTTCTTTCTCTCTCTCCTCGTTTTATGCAATCAAGTTAAGATTTTTGACCGGTCGAGTAGCAGTCGGTCTCTCTCTTTGTTATTTGGCCTGGTGGCCAAAGCATTTCCCCCTCCGATCCTAACTGTGCTCCTTGACTTATTTCACTCTTTTAATGATTCCAACATATTCGATTCTGAATGTAACAACTGCAAAACACTGCTGCCAGGTCCTCAGTAGAGGAGTAAAAACAATCTGAAGCTTATACAACCAGCAGTCCACTTTGATTTCTCCGTACTCATCGTTTAGTGGATAATTTGGAAATGGGAATTGTTTCTTATTCTCTAGAAATCTGATTAGTCAACTTCCCATTACTCTGATCAGAAAACGAGGAAGGAGCGCAACAACGAAAACATCACACACATGTTTTGTATCATCATCATTAAATTAGAAACCTAAAAACCAAAAAACTACACGCCAAATAATGAACGATAAAGAGAGAGAAAAGCCAAGAGAGCAGGCAACTGTTCAATGGTGTATCGTAACGGACACAATATTTGTTGAAACATGGCATTTATTTGGTTTCATTTGATTTCAATTTTTTTTCTTGCTAACCAGCCAAAAGCTTGGATACTAATAACTGTGTAACGCAAACTTCTCCGTTGTGAAGTTGTGATACACGTTGCAAATGTGCAATGCTCAATGAATAGAACAAAAAGTGACAAATCATTATTTCCTATTACTTTGCCTATAGTAGTTTGTAGACGATAGTAATTTAGTTAGTAGATGTCAATGCACTCTTTCTCCCTCTTGTAATCTAAATTACTTTATAATTCAGCCGAGCAACAATGCGAATTTTTCGACAACAACAATAGCACAGAAACGTGACACATGTTTCTATTGTTTGCTTTGTTATGTGTTGCGTACATTTCAACTTGTAATATTGCGAATATGACATTATCATCTTTTATAGTATAACATGTATTGTGACTAATTGAATTGCTAATGGTGCTCTGTTAATTTACAACTAGAAAACTGCTTCTGTTCATCTGTCAAAATTAAGTTCGTCATGTATATGCGGAGTTGTTCGCTAGTTTTTTAGTGAATCGTACTTCATACTTGGCTTCCTTCCTTTTCAGCATCTCTCATAATTATTTTTTCCCTAGTTTTAAAGCGTTTTGTCGATCTACATCAGCGATTTAACGACATTATATCTGTCATATCATTTTGAAGATGGCTTGTAGGAGGTTTGTGATTTATGTGTAGGTATGCATATATTTGTAAAAATTATAATGACAATTGTAATGATAATAATAATAAATAATGAGGGAAAACGATTATTTCACTGAAACATGAAAAAGAGTGGTGGTGGTGCAGACAGAGACACACGTACACATGCATGTAGGTAGATGGAAAATAAGTCTCTTTGCATAGCGTAATTATAGCCATTATTATTGTGGTTTCTTTTTTACCAACATCTGGACTTTTCGGCAGCAGAGTAGAGACAAATAATAATGATAACAATCAAAGTGAGACTTGTATGCGTAATAATGCCATCTACCACCATACACGAATGCGCTTCCACTGCTGATTGAGGGGGTGAGATGAGCATTTATAGAGCTCTAAACGTGGAGAGCTTCACAGGAAGACAAGACATTACAGCTTGTCTTTGAATTCATGAGCAATTACTTATATGTGCTTGCTTGGATCTTACATGATTATTTCAGCTCCCAGAAAATATAATGAGAGGCAAAATTTAAGGCAATCCTGAGTAAACTTCATTTGACTAAAAAAATCTGATTGTGAGAAGAAAAACGTTTTTTTTCGTTTGTTAAAACCGTCTCTTCTTCTTCTGTCATCATTATAAGTTTTCATAAGGAGGTCATATGCTTTAATACTGAGACTTATTTTGTTCATATTTGTTGGTTTTTCATCTCCGACATGATAATAAGTAATGAGTTTGAGAAAAAAGAAGACACGGAAGAAACAATATAAGTGATGATGTAGCTGCGGCTTTTATAAAGTCTACTTCAAAATTCGGAAAACTTGAGGATTTTCAAAGCAGCAATGTGCGGGCACAAGAACCGACACAAAAGAATTATTATAATCACAGCAGTGATGATGAGCAGCTACCTGAATTACGACAGTTTTTGAAATGGTAAGGAGAAAAAAATGATTTTCGACTGATTTTTACTGTCTAATGTATCGACAGGGATCATTATTCTTAGCCACAAATAATAATGATCATGATAATCTCAAAAGATGATCAGAAAGCAAACAACAGTGACAAAAATCATTTTCCCATGCAATATTCCATATATTTCTTCCTTAATGCGCGTTAAAACAATAAAATTGATGAAAACACATAAAAAACTCCCCATCTGTTTCTGAATAGATTCGAAAAGTTATTAGCTTCGTTAATTCTTAAGAAACCGCAACAATCCCATTATTTGTACAAAATTTTTCCACAGATGAAATCCGGCAGATGCTCCGTTGTATTTCTTAATTTCGAAGAAAAATCATCTTGTGCACTAAATAATCTGGAAGAATAGACAAAAAACGAGACAAAAGTACTCAGCAGAAAATAATACGAAAAGGGAGGCGGCTACGAATACAACGATTATTATTTATTATTGCCTTTTTTGTGTTGGCTGCTGCTCCTGTGCAAAGACAAAAAAGTTTGACGAAGATAGTCGTGATACGTGCATGAATTTCGATTTTTCCTCTTGCTTCTGATTATTATTGCCATTCGCCATTACCATCATCGTTGCAATTGCTGTTGCCATTAAGACTAGTTGATTATTATTTAGAATCATCATCTTCCGTCGTCGATGCAAGTTGTCGATAAATCCTACTTCATCCTAAAAAGCAATAATGATTGATAATATGGCAGAATTCTAGACACACAAGCTACAGAACATTCCTCCCAAAAGAAACCTAGTCTCAAAAGTCTTGTCGGTTTGCTGATCATCATCAACAACAGAAGCAATGAAGAACAATAGGAATTAAACATGCATAAAAATCATGATTTTCGATTGAGAGACTTTTATAAAAAACAAAAATGAAAACTACAAAAAAAATCCTTCAATCTTCTATCATTGCTTATTCGTTCGTATCACAGGGAATTGGATTTTGTGGGGACGACACACACGGACGCAGACAGAAGATGGAGAGAGGCTACCTCCGTAAATCCAAGTTAGTCATAATAAGCAGGATGAATGGGCATTTTTTTTTGTTCTTCGTGCACAGTACCATCATTTGTTTTTTAAAAAGTTTTCAAGAGAGATGAAACTTGGTTAATGATGGATAACTATGTTGACTTGTTCCTTACCACCATGCTACGCCTCCACCACTGCATTTGTAAAACAATGCATTATAAGCAGAAGGGCATATCTGTAGAAACCATCCTTTCATTTTCAGAGAAGGTGGGAGAAAATTTTTATCCTTGCTCATCGTCGTCTCTCTCTTTCTTACTTATTAAAGTGATGATGATGCCTTGCATTTTTGATGCTACTTAAATGGCGACTGACGACTGCTTTTCCCTCTGCTCTTAGGAGCCAGCATGGATGGATGGATGACTTGTCTTGTATGTGTGTGGAAATTAGACAGCAATAGTTACATGAATTGGTGTGGCGTGGTCTACTATTTTTTCGTAGTAAAAAAGTGAACATCGCACTCAGAGTCAGTCCCTGTTATTAAGACAGATACCAAACCACAACAACAACAGTCATGTCTGCCATAATCCTGATATATCCCTCAACTTATATAATATGACAGAAAAAAGTCTCTCTTTCCTTTTTCCCTTTCTTTCGTTGATTATTTTCATGCATGGTAAAACTTCACATCACATTCCCATCATAATAATCACCATCATCATCAACAGCATGATCATCGCCGTCATTATCAAACCCTTTCTCAACTCTGCTATCATCATTCTGATTCTACACTTTTATTTTGGGGATAAAAACGAGAATCTGTATGGTATGATGAAGAAGTTGCATAAGTGCGGACAAAACTGGAAACCCTTTCGCTAGTTCTTTTTCTCCTCGACGTCTTTCCGTTCTGCTTCTTTTCTCTTCATTTAACCACACATTAATTTCTTTACATAAAATCTAGATAGCAAATTTTTGACTGAGTAACACTGTATCCACTTGACTCTCAGGTTTTCACAAATTTCATATGTTTTCCCCATGTATCTTTAAATTTATATATAATAATAGGAACAAAATTCAACAGAGATGACTTTTTGTAAGTTTTTTCAAACTCAAGATGCATACGCAGTAGCAAAATCAAAATAATTTGAAACATTGTAAGATAAACATGAATAAAGTTGTTCAAGCAAGTTTATTACATTTATTAAAATAATTTCTACCAAATAATATTCATCTGTACATCCAAACGTGTGGTAAACTTGCATGAACAGTAGTTGAAGCAACAGAAATCAATATTTCATATTTGTGTTATGAATGATCATTGATCATTGTCGTGATTACATTGATCACCATCAGGCAAATTTCTAGAAAAAATTATGCAACGGTGCAGGACACTTTACTGACTTTACTGTTCAAATAGTACTGATATAATTTATAATTTACTACACGGAACAAAGGAACATGAACTTATACAAGCAGTCTAAAACATTAGCATGGAGCTACCTCAATGTTCTTAAAGCGAAATTCAACTTTGCAAATTTCGAATTTTGTCAAGTGCTCCATATAGTTTGCAGTTTTCAACTTTACAGTCTAGATCCACAGGCAGTCCCTTGCTTAAACGCATGACCTTAAAGCATTCATTCTAGAGATTATATGCAAGCATTATCAAAAATATGTTGTATATGCAATTAATGCAATGTTTTCTGATGTGTATTTCTCTGTAGAGCACTTTTTTATTTTTAAAATTTTCATGTACTTCAACATTAACATTGCCCAATCCAAACAGCTCTTCCATTCATCAACAGACGGGCAAACATAAGTTACGCATAATAATTCCAACCTAAGCGGGGGGCAAATCCATAAAGGGGAGAGCAATTAAGAAACCGGTCATCCATATGCATGAAAAATCATCACAATGCATTCCCCATATTTTGCACATATTTTCTCCCAGTAATCATTACCAGTTCCAGCACGATAATAATGATCATCAAATCACATAACAGACAGACACCTTTAATAAATTCCAAAATTTCTTTGAACGAGTGAGTCAATGAATATTGTTCGAGCAATCTAAATGCATGCATACTTTCAACTTTACAATGTACTATTATCATTGCATCAAAAACCTGCTGAATGTTTTTTCTTCTTTTTGAAATGTCAGACTAGTCATATAGCCACATACCAGTACGCCACCAGTCTACTCAATAAACTTCTTTTAAAACTAAACTTATGCGATCAACATAATATTGTGCTACAGGGCGAAATATTTCCTATTTTACACTCATCTGATTTAAAATTGGTAAAGTACGAAAATAAGACTACCTGCCGCGTTCACCTAGCTTGTTGGATCTTTTTATTTCTTTCCCTTACGTCTAAACAGGCAAGAACGCAGAGCTCATCATGATGCAGTACCAGTTGCTGCACTGCAAGATACAAACTGCTCCTGGGTGCAATATTATATTTTCCCTTCTTGGTTCCCGAGATTTCTTCTCTTTTAAACTGTATTTACCATGTTAAATCCGGATTTATGAAAATGTGCGTATGCAGATATTCAGGTACTTAAAATAAACGAAAAAACCTCCTTTTATTTCTCAAGTAATTTACTAGTACCTTCATCATTCCTGAATTTTCATGCTGTTTTCATGGATTAGAAAAATCCTATCAGTATATTATGTTTGTACAATATATAAATTAAAGTAGTTTTTCTCTTCCGCATGTTCAAACTTTCATGGTTATGGTGTTTTTCTATTTTTGACAATTACAAAATTGAAAAAGAGTACTTTTTTCTTACCAAAATTATTCCATCAGCTATGCAATGACATTAGTCAGGTTTGTTTACCTGTGGTGTTCCCTGAAAGAAGAAAAAAGAACAAACATAAATATTCATGACATTTTCTCGCTCATTTTTTTGTCTGTCCCTAAGCAAAGTGTAGGGAAATGAATCTTTTGTTGCAATCACAGGACGCTTTCTGAGAATATGAAACTTGTAGATGCCTACACCCTTGCTAAAGAAGAAATCCGTGAGTGATTATGTATTATGTGGATCATGTAGCCAAAATTTAACACGCAAGGGCTTATACGATTTTCATGCTGCTGATGAAAAACAAATAAATAATGAGAGAATTAATTAACTTATATTTTAAATGTCAAAACACTTTCTTATGAATTCTGCCTTTTCTACTTGAACTTGTTTTTTTGTATTTCCCCACGCATCATTTTATGTCCCCCTATGTTATTGTTGATGCTTGCAATCGCTGCTTGGCGAGTGCCATCAATTGCAATCTGAAAGAGGCTGACTCACTTTTTCCATTTTTCCAAAGAAATAAACCAGTCCTGATTGGCTTACTTTATGCAGCATATTATGTATTTAGGCATGAACAATAATGTAGTGGAGGAATGCGGTTTACAGAAAGCATATTTTTATTAGTAGAAATTATTAATAAAATATGTACGCTTGCTTGATATTTATTTTATTATTTCTGATTCTGATTATGATTCAAGATGAGAGCTTAAATGTACGGTTGCTTTACAGTTTACTGATATATATCTATGATGTAGCGAGTATAGACAGTCAGCATCTGTTTGACTGACAACGAATGGTCAAAATTTACATATTTTCTTTGTGTGGTTTCATCGTTTTTCTTTGGTGTTTATCCTGATTGTTCATGAGTCGCATGAGTGTGTGAGTTTTTTTTTGTTCTGAGAACTCCTGTAAATATAATTACGGACACTTTTTATATCCCATCTCGTTTCTCCATCTATGTACCTCTCAGTTAGTCTGCATTCATTTTTACCTAAGAACGATAAAAAATATCAAAGACACAACTCCACATTGGTACATGTTGGAGTAGCAGCAAAAGAAGTAAAAGAATGAGAAATGATTTGATTTATTCCTCTATTAATTCTTTTGCCAACAGTAAGAATTCATGGAATGTTTCAAGGAGAAAAAATCTCGATTCATATCTTGTGCCGGAGCAAAGTCAAATCAAGAGTCAAGTTTGTATTCTTGCATAACAAGCAATTGTGTACGTCTGGCCCGGTAAAATTCCTCTATTTAATGCGTATACCAGCAATAGGAATTGTTAAGGATTATGCTTATACCAATAACAATTATAATTCATTTATCCTTACTTAACCAGCAGCAAGGGGTATCCCAAAACTTCTAAAATAGTCATGATCATTTTGATTTTTGTAGAGAGAGAGAGAGAGCTTTTGAAATTCACTGGAATTTCCTTCCCGTATATAAGTGATTAGCATAGCAATCTTGGTATTTTTGTGCGTACACCACCATGACTTTATATGAAAGAGATAGAATATTATTGAAGCTTGCAGCGGAGCTTGGCATTTCTGTTTAGAAATGATTATTGGATTGGATCAGTATGGTGTAAACTATTTAGTATGGATGCCTGTCGTTCATTCGTTTGCACTTGATCATGCATACCTATCCATCCATCTATCCAGCGTAGATTTTTATGAATGAGTGGATGGATGTGTGGAGGAGAGAGCACCAACCGTGTGAGCTAAGCAAAGATAAGCTTAAGATGGTCATGCACACGAAAAAAAAAAATCTACCTACTTCCAAATGTAAACTTATTGCTGCCTTGTTTGAAGAATGAGATATTACACGCCGGAGAAGAACAGTGCCATGCCATCCCACAAAAGAAAGGAGGCTATAGGTTTTTAAAAAGTGAAGAGGAGTTAGTGAGAGAGAAATAATCATTATTAATAATACGCTCAAGCATTATTAGTAAAAAGGGAACCTTCCTTTTTCTTTCATCTCTCTCGCTCTTCCAAAAGGTGATAAAGTATTTGAAAAGGATCATCTACGTCAAGAGTTTAGGAATGAGAGTTGCATAAATTATCATTCCAGGTTTTGTGTGGCATTATGTGACAGCAGTTGAAGGAAGGGCTGGCTGGAGAAAATGCTTAACTAACTACAATAAAGTGTGATGGTACACAGCTTTTAAAAACATCTAACCAAATTATTTTGTACTGTTTGAACATGGCATTTCTTTATTGGTACGTATAGGTATACATATATGCATGACGAAGAAAACATGGTGCATAAATGAGCAGCCTATAAGAATTTACAGCCTTTATAAAAAACAAGGCAAAGAACATAGAGATGCTTTCTTAAGAAAGAGGAGTTGAAAAAAAAACACTGGTTCAGGTGTTCTAAAGAGGACTTAACCAATTCGGTCAAGTGTCAGCTAAAAACTGCAGGGGGTTTCAGGCTCAAAGATTACATTATTCAAGTGAGAAACACTCATTAAACTCTGCCACGACTAGAATGTAAGTGAATGAGGAGCAAACATGAACATGCATTCACTTAACTCCGTCATCATCTAGACTGCTCGTCTTATAATCAAAATGTTTACTATGTACGGTATGTACGCGCGTATCTTTCAGGATCATCTCATCTTGTTCTTGTGGTGCTGCTGGACTCATTTTGATCTTTTTGATCATTATCCATGTTCCAGAGCACAAGATCATCATTACATCACGACAATACTACAAGCAGCAAGTAAATGCAATATAAAAAGCCAAGGCCAACTACATTAACAACGAAGCACGGGATATTATAGATAAACGTTAAGTTTTCTACTAGTAAAAATGCATAGGCATAGCTTTAATGAACGTCAATTGAATCACACCGGGATCCGGGTTTGATAATCAGCAACAAAGCACTAAACTATATAGATTATTCCTTCAACAATATACCGAGATGAGAACAAGTTCGTTGGCTGATGAGTAATACAACGATTCGCAGTTGATGATATTACGTAGGTACAGGGTCAAGTGTGATGATTATGATTGGGTATTGATCAGAAGAGATTAGTAGAGCTTCATTTTTTACCCGCTGCTTACATAAGGCATTTAGTAGTTTTCTAACCGAGAAAAGTAATATAAACCAAGATTATTTTCTTTTTAATTTTTAAATACTAAAAACTCGATTTTAGTGAATATTTTTAAAAAGCCGCCTGAAAGGAGCGCAAGTATTTAAAGTTTTTTATCATCATAAATATGTTTTCTTCTGACGTGGGAAAAATTGCCAATTTACTTTTAAAGAAAAACTAATATCTAATAAATTAGATCCAAAATGAGATTTATTTGGCAACAAGAGTAAGTTTTTTCTGTGAACACAGGATTTATACTCTTTGATGATAAGAATATTTAGGGAAATCTACGCCATTAAAATCCCTTTATACCTTGTGCATCGTATCGTCATGAAAAGATGAGTCTTTGAAATCATCGCAAATGCTGCTGCTGTACTGATATTGATATTGAATCAGCCCAATTGCCTTCCTATGCATTTATGTTTAGAAACTGCTTATTCCCTCCAATCCAACATAGTGAAATGGAAACTGAATCTTGTCATTATGTATGTCACTCAAAATTCACCAGTTGTTATTCGTAAATTGTCATTTAGCTAGAAAATGTTTAAAATTCATAGATTCAATCTGATCGAAAAAAACTTTGTTTTTCCGTTATCAAAATTACGAAACAGAATTCTAACACAAGGATATTTATAGTATGAAAGTCAATTAATGTATAATGTGAATTGGTATTCCTTGCAATTCGATTTTTAAATTTCAAATTTTACGTTTTCAATAGAACAGGAACAACCTAGACGAGAATCGAGAACACTAAAGAGTAACTGGTTCAATGCGATCAACAGTTTTTGGTGTGAAGACACCACATGGGTTTTATTATCCAGTTGAATTTTCATTTACCTTAATGAGTTCCAAGAAATGTGTTTTATACGCTAACAAATAAAGCTGCATAATTTTTGTACGAATAAATTGATACAATCACAGACAGCCCTAAATCAATGAAAGATATTAAACTGAAATACATACATAGTCAATATCCTTTCTAAGTATTTATCTTTATGAATACAATAATATACTAGAAAATAATTATTTATTTTCAAAACTTCATCATCAGTAGATGAGAAGAAGAGAAATAAAATGCATTACAAAATTACAACCTACACAATGAACATAATTCTCGATATGTGTAATATTAGCTTCAATGTGATCCGACCAACCCTTGTTTCCCTTTAGATTCCATAAATTATCTTTGCTGAATTGTTGTACGAATTATTCTCGCATTCAACTTTGATTTTTTTAAATAGTAGAAAAGACAATATCATAAATTGGCAACACAATAATAGGGTTTAACAGAAGCTCAGCGGGATATCACCAAGAAATCCTCTAAAAAGTAACCAATACTCATCAACATCGCAGTAATATGGTTTTCTCTCAGAGGAGACTAAAACGTAGACACAGATAAAGTTAATCATGGAGAATTATGTATTTGAATTCTTTCCCTTTGTTCATCATGGCTTGGTTGTACATACGAAAAACAACATAATGTCTATCAACCCCTGATTATTATTAATACACCAATATTACCTGGCTCGATGTAGAAAAATGTGGTTTTAGATACAGTATGAATCCACTTCTGACCAAGGTACATGAGCACACAATATTTGGGCAAGTTTTATGAATTTTTCAAACAAAAGAAGTATTGATGAGATGATGAGCAATCTTCATCAATATGGGTATATTTTTTTGGGTTGGGAAACCCATTACATTTTTCCCTTCTTTGCATCATCTCTAAAGAAATATCTACCTACTTTTCTGATTGTCAGTGCACCAAAATTTTAAAAATTAAGAAGAAAAAACATATTTGAACCCTTGAACTTAAAAGCTGCGCGAGAATCTCAATAAGCATAGTATCCTCATAAATATGCCTTTTGCATTCATATTGGCACGGCATGGTGCAAAAGTGCCAAACTTTGTAAAGTTCTTTTATTTGTAGGGAATAATATGTATTATGCATCCACTATTTCTCCCGCAAAAGCGGCTTATATTATTACATAACCTGCCATTTGAAAGTAAACAAGCTGATATTTTCAAGCCACATACTAATTAGAGTCAAGAAACAAAATCCAGCGTTTCTTTTGTATCGAAAATCGATCCACACCCGTGCCGTGATTTTCTTAGAGATCTTTCAGATCTTTTCGGCGGCACTCTTCTATTCAAAACTTTTTGGCTTCCCATGAATTACTTTAGTCCGCACTGCACGACATTGCGAATGAACAGGATATCAGACACCTTTGTTCTTAGTAAGTTTCAAGTAGTAATCTATGAGTACACTTGTAAAATAAACAATTTGAAAAGTGTGCGAATGAAGATGATGGGGGATCATTAATACTATATTTTTTATGCTTGCATTTAGAAAGGAAAGCATTGTTGATGATGATGATACCCGGTGGTGCCGATGCGCATGTCTACCAGTTTGGCATGCGATAATAGCAAGATAAAAAAAATTGTTCTTATAATCATGCAAAATCGGTTGGATGCCTATGTTTCATTCAGTTTTCAACAAGATTTAGAGCTTTTGCTTTGGCTCTAAAATCATTTAAAACATTGCTGCATTATCAACGATCATCACCATGTTCGCGTTGTCCCGTCAGGAAGCTATAGTATATGATCGAGTTCAAAAAGTTCAGTTCATTTTTAAAAATCTCGGAACATGCAAAATGTGTTCTTTCTAAGCTTGCGCTGTTGCGCTGTGACTAAATACTTGTTTAACAATGATAATAATCGATGATGATGAGCCACAAGAAATTTTTCTTCATTTTCGTCTTCAAGTTGGACGTTTTGGTTCTGGTAATAAAATAAAGGATGACTTGTTAGAGTGTCAAACTGATTAGCATATTTCAGTCAACGTGTGACGGCAGGCGTTGTTTGCAAGCATGCACACACGAGAATAAACGACGACAATGATCCGATGTCCGACGACTCAAGTGAGATGATGATGGTGATAACACGCATCTCTTCATAGCAAAACTGAAGCATCAAGTCGCACGGACTGGCAGTGTATAGTTTGGCAAAGACAGGGTCAACAACAGGGCCATTAAATTTATACAGGAGATTATACACGCAAATACATAAATATATAATTCTGCAATTTGAACAGGGAGAAAATAAGAATAAAAATGTTATGTGAAATGAAAACCGCAAGAGGAGGAGATAATTCGCGTTGAAGAAAATTCCTACAAAGATGATTGGTTTCAAATGATGGCCACTCTCATTATTATCATCAGTCAGTATCATATTCTTTCTCAGGTTTCCTCGGCGTAGCTTACGCTTAGGTACCTTTATGCAATCACGAGGCGAACGATCATCATCATTTAATAAATATCAGCATGGTGCTAATTTTGACAATGAAATTAACCACGAGAAGGATAATAGGCAGGTATAGTATCATTGTCAAGATCATCATCCTCTTACATCGGCATTTCAAAGAGGTGTGAGTTAATAAGTAAAATAAAGAATACTTTTCTCCTCATTTCATATTAAACTTGCTCTCAAAGAGCAAGATGAAATAAACCAAAGGTAGATTAATTTTCAAAGTGGATTTTTATTATTAACAAAATTAAATTATAAAAATAAAATACTTTTTTCCTACAATATACTTTTTCTCATGTCGTCAGTTTTGGTATCCAAAAGTGCACCGCACATCCCATTTCATTCAACTAATCCAGCTCTTTAAGGCTAAATTCGCTTCTGGCTTCTCTGTATGGTGTTTCTGCTGCTGCACTAGTGTTGTAATTTAGGTGACGGGCATTGTGCCCTCAATCTAAATGATTATTGTTCATTAATTGCACCACAGCACATAGCAAATAATACTGGATGATTGTACTTGTCTTTAGTTTACACGCTGATTCCTTCCTCCAAAAATTACGACGCACGACTTTTGATTATTCGCGTAGCGTGGCACGGTTCGGAAAGCCACAAGAGTGCTTCGAGTTGGCGGAGGTGTTGAAATGAAATGCACGGAAAGGGGAGACGTGAGCCGAACAGAAACAAAACCGCTCACACTCCTCTGGGTTCTCTCTCTCATATCAAGATGTTGATGATCATGATATGATGACGCCTTTGGCAATATAATAACATAACTAATATAACTAACTGTATAACGAAGTTGCATGGATTTCATGTAATTTTTTTCGATATTTTTTCTCCAGCTGATTATTATTATTACGGATGATTTTAATTGGGAGAATAGATGGACATTACAATATATTGATGGCCATGCCGTGGGATACGTAAACTTTTCTATTTTATGACGAAAAGTAATGGTAAGAAAAATAAAATGTTAATGACTAAATAAGCGTGAGCGAGAAGATGAAGAGAGATGAAAGTGAACGAACCCTCTGGATTTTTTTTCTTATGGAATGGTTTTATACACCGCTTTTTATCATCTTTCTTTGGAGATTTTTCCCATTTTCTCACCAAAGATTTCTCAGCAATAAAGGATACTTTATTTTAAAGCAGGTGTTATAATACAAAATATTGTTGCTGTTATTATCATCATCATTATTACATATGCATATTATGTATTATTATTAGAGAAAAGAGAAGAAACATGGAATATTGAAATAAGCAGAATCGGTCAAAAGTCTGAATGAGAAGAAGGGATAAGAAAAAAGGAAGATGAGGCATGAAGAAACTGATGATTATGAAACGACGACGGATGGGGCTGATAATAATGATGATGAGGAAGGAGTGTGAACCTAGTTTATCCGCGTGTTTGTACAAAAACGTCCGTCGTTGTCGGACTTGGCTCTTCGTCCTTAGACGTCTTGTTACAGAAAAGTCCCTTGTGGATATGGCCTTGTTTTGTATTAAAAGTTATAAAAAGTCTTAGATACATATTTTCACACACGTATTATGCTCAACTCCATTATAATAAGTAAGCACATGTGCTATAGTTTTGTTTTTATATGATGACTGACGATGCAATTGACGATGATATGTGTGCTGTGAGTGTGGAAGATGAAGAAGTAGTACAAAGCAGAGGCGTGTTTCTCTCATCTGCTTATTATCACGTCAGCAGCAAAGAGCGAGAAACGGAGTTGAGTAGGAAGTTTAAGAGAAGTAAAAAGATGCTTTTTGTTCATGTTACACAAAATAACGCCGAGAGAAGGGGGAAAGAACGCTAATAACATTTTGTGAAACACATGGAGTACGTATAATTAGCACTTGCAAGGTTTTTTCTTCCTTGTTATTGTGTAAGGCACACCTCTTTGTAAATTCTCTTATCAAATAATTAGAGAGCTGCAAAAATTTCTGACACTAACGCGCACTCACAATACGAAATTAATTTGATTAATGTATTGGAATGTTTTACTATGCAAGAAGTTGTATGATACTAAAATACTCACACGGATTTGCAATAAAATGCTCTATAATGTGGCATAAATGCCTTAAGCTTACTACTATTAAATAACTTATACAATACGCACAAACGCCATCAAACAAAAATCAATGTTCATTTTTTGTGGCCATCACTGTATCTGCTATGCTGATAACGTTGCAGAGAAATCAAACTATATAGGTGTATGTGTACTGGTTTTGAGGTAATCGATAGAGCAATTCCACGAAACACCTTTCTCGTTTACTGCATTATCGCCTTTTCTGCTCTGCATTTTTTGCTTGATTCATTTTCACACGTTGAACTTGCGCTTTGACTCGCTTTACTGTGTATGCATATGCATCACGTAATATATAATAGAATGCATTTTATCTGTAGCTAGTATGCAGTACATATGAAATAAAAGCAAGCATCACCAGAAGTGCAGCGTATTACAGCTTTATTATTGACTTTGTCACGATGATGATGAACTGGATAGTGTTGGCGTTGGCAGCTTATTCGCGCTTTGCGTATCATCAAAGTATCAGATCACTGAGCCCAATAATAATTGTCAAGATATGTAAGCATACCTCACGTTTATGAAAAATATCAACTCACTCACGATCAGTATAATGCCTACCTATATAACAAAACTGCATTGACTGTACGGACTTTTTTAACATAATAATAATAAGCGTATACATAATACTTGATGTTAGAAATTGTGATAATATGAATGCGAGTAAAAACGATGCTTCTAAACTTTAGGTTTCACTAGTTATATGCCCGTATATTAGTTTATATCAAGCACACATAAAATTCGATATGCAGTGGTGCTGATCGCCATCGTCCTCCCCCGTTTTTTCCTTCCACGGGGTTTTCTCCGTTCATTCACTCTGCATCTTTCCTTTTAACATTTTTATCATGTCAATGGCATTCGATTTTTAATACATTTCAGTTATTACAACACTGACTGTACCAACTATTACTGCATAGCTAATACAGCAAGTTCGATCGAGGAAAGAACTCATAGAGACGAAGGAAATGAGTAAAAAATCACAAGTGCGGTTGATGATGTTGACGATTGACGATGACGACAGCGTACCAAGGGTGAAATATTATACTTCTTTTGATATAAGTTTATATAATTTCTTCCTTTGTATTTTTGCCTTAAATACACATAACTTGAGGGAGCAGAGTATTTAGTAAATTATGTGCCTGACAGGCAGTGTCCATTATTTATAAGAGAAAAAAGTGGAAATGATGTTATTAACGATGTTGAAAAAGTATAGGAAACGTTTTCATATAGCACAGACACGTTACACTAGCATCATTTAATTTTTTGTGTAAAGTTAAGGAAAAAATATGAGTGAAGGAAGGAGCATAGCATGCAAGCATGCAATATACTGGCGACCGCGTATTATCAGCTAGGTCTATGCTGCAGTGTGTTTTTTCACAAAAATTGTCACTCCAGCACACTCATCCTATATATCATTGTTAATTAAATACACATACATGAAAACCATATGGTCGATTTTTTCCTCATTCCTGGAACTTAACCAAACTCATCACACTTTCTAATAATAGCTGCATAGCGTCGTATGTCCTGATGTCGGTGATGGCTGGCACCACCACCACCGCACCGTGAATTTACCAACTTTTTTTTAAGGGAAAACGGAGAAAAAAATCATCAAAACGTGAGCATGCATGTACCTTTTTATACACGATATATTTTTTGTGAGATATTGATGGTGATAATGATGACGAGGTGATGGTGTGTTTAGTTTTGCTGTACTCATTCACGGTACATTCATTACCAAACTAACCCAGAAGCGTATATATCTCAGCACTCACTCGGGTGTTTTCTCTTTTGTGGGAAACCGACAGGCGTAAAATGTATTTTTTTGGGGGAATTTTTAATTCCTGGTTATAATAAATATGTATAGAAAAAGTACAGCAGATATCTTTCCCTACGTTGTAGAATTATTATCAGAGTGTTGATGCAGAGAAAAAAAAAATGAACGTAATGTTGCACAACAGCACAACCCAAATCATTACTGCGAAAAATGTTATACTGATGATTACGATTATGATGTGGGAGCTTGAGCAGTGGCAAATGTAATAAAACAAAACTTTTGGTGCTGCTTTTGTCCTAATAACTCTGAATAATCCAAATCCGATCCACAATATTTTTATGTGAAGCAGCAAAGCTTTGAAACAGGGTAGTAAAAAAGCTTACTTGTTTATTTGAGTTGCTTTCTTGGTTTAAGTGAGCATAATGTGATTTTGCGTGCTTGCTCATTAAAAGCATGCAAAGTAATCCTACTAGCTCTATTTTGGGTTTGTGGTGGTATATATGACAGTGCATGCACACAGCACGGGAAAGACATAAAAACCTACGCAAAAGTAATAAGCACTTCAGCCAAATAGCGTCATCAAACTTTTTTCTAGAAACGAGTGTAGAGTTGGACTGATTGGATTTGGAAATTAAGAGGTTATTTTTTGAAAAAAAAGTTCTTTCCCTAGCTGTTGCAGAATATCATCATTTTTCTCCCCAGAAAAAAAGTTCAAATTAAATAACAACGCTTATTTAACGACCCAACTCTCATCAAATTCATAATTGAAACCGAAAGTAGTTATAAGAACCCCAGAGAAATTATCCCTAGTTTCCAAGTAAGAAGTGGAAAGGAAGTGAATGACGAAAAGGGAGACAGTGGTAGACAGGAACGTTCATTTGCTGACTTGAAGAGAAAGAAAATAATAATGTCATTTCCTTTCCCTGCATATTTTTTTCCTTGGTGGCTCAAATTAACTTCATTATGAATCTCATTGGTATTCCTTTATTGTTTTTCTTAAGTTTTTTTTCGTCTGCTTGTAATTTTTTGCTCATTAAAGGCAATCCGATGAGCGAGGAATACAGCGTTGCAGACTTTAATACCAACGCTAGTGACAAGCTTAAGTGATTTAAGTTAAGAAATGGGACAGACAGGTGCCTATAGCTCTGACAGAAAATGAGAGCTATTATCATTACAAACTAGAATTATTAGGAAGTTGGAGTTTTTGGCTCATTTCACCGTATACCATGTCAGAGAAAATTAAAATAGCGTGGTGGAAAAGTTGTAGTATAGCGACCTCAGCTAGCAGTAGCAATGATAATTAGGTATACAGTTGTGTTGTAATTGCTTTTCTTCTGTTTATCGCTTTCTGTTTAATATTTTTTGTAGACATTACGAAAAAATCTAACCTCGCGTTTTTAATGTAATTTTCATCGATCACATTTACATAGTTTTCAATTAAAAGTTGATTGAAATATTTGTAACACGTAACCCTACTTTTTGATTAATTTGAATGTACCTCTAACGACAAATCAAACGCTTATTCTGGAATTTAGCTTTTCTCTTTAATGCTCATGAGATTTTTGTTTTGATTGTTTGCTATTATCCATTTGGACTTGGACTGGATTTCCAAGAAAAGCTACTATATAAGGACATGACCGCTTCCCCTGTAGTTGCTGATGGACAGGCCGTGATAAGATGACACGAAATAAAATGAGCAACAGAAGAACTTGTAAATGAGTATATTCCATAGAGAGTCAGGTTGGTTCGTAGTAATAATACCATTTCATTTGCATCAAAGAGACTACACAGGTAAAAACGTTTGACAAGACTAGTTGCTGTCTGTCACTCAATTAACGTGAGTATGGAGTATGCAAAAATATTCCCCGTCTAAAATGTGAAATAGAAGGGAAAAATCTTAGTTTGTCTCCAGAGTGTATTTATTGCTTCAGCATTGCAAACTGCAAATGATAAATGCTTACACTAAAATGATTAATGGAATTATCACAAAAAAGGTCATATCAAGTATCGTCACGTTAAATTATTTTCTATAAAGAAAGAGATACCGCGGTATGGTGACACTCTTGCAAAAGAAGCAAAGAAGAAACTAAATCTCCAAAGCCTATTCCCATTATTTTTTCTTGTAGTTTTTCTTATACTTGCACTTCTCCCACGGACCAGGCGGACTACTAGTAAGCAAAGAAACAGTTAGTGTGTACAACTAATCCTATTAGTTGTGATGACTCGTCGTAACTCCTGAAAATCCGATGCAACATCGACAGGGAGAGACGTGCTCTAATCGAATTTCATTATCTTAGTAAGAAGCAAACAGAGAAACAAGAGCAAGCACCACCACCACAACAACAGGCGCATTTATGAGTGGAACCGGCGGAAGAGAGAACAAGAAAGACCCTTGCTTGTGCTATGACCCATACTAGCATGTGTGTAAGTGTTGCAGCTTGTATAGCAGCAGTAAGCAAAATCTTTGCTTTCATTTTCCTCGGTTTTCCTGTGCGTATTTACTGTCAATGCATCCCAAACTGCAAAACTCGCTCAGATCGCTGCGATATCGCTTGCTCATATCGTAAACTATATCGTAGCGACTCGCTTACGATTCGCAAGCGAATAGCAAGCTTTTTGTCCGCGAGATCTATAAGAGAATAAGGCGATTTCGAAGCGAACATGTCTACTCTAGATCGTAGCGATTTCGAAGCGTATTAGATGGGTTTATCGTGCATGCGATTTCTCTGCGAATTCGAAGCGTGTTAGCAGGGTTCATTATGCATGCGATTTCTCATAGAATTCGAAGCTAATTCGTTAATTGATTGCCATGGAAAATTCGTCATAAACATTATTATCACTTAATTTTTATAAATTAATTTATTGAGTACAATAATGTTGAGAATTGCCAATCATCAAATATGATACAAACACTTCTGTTATTAGAAATAGGTTGGCTATTACATTTAGTGAGCCTTACAAGTTTCGACTTATTTAAATAATAAATAGTATATTTAAGTAACTTCAAAAATGGTAATAACTTATCCTACATTGGTGGAAGCAGCAGTACTTCTTGGAGCATTCTTTCTAAAAGAAGAGAATAATTAGCTTTAACATTTACATAAATAGGCAATGTAAGTAATATTGCACTAGTTCAACAGTAGCTATTTGCCTAACTAACCTTCGTTGGGACATTCTATCAGCAGCTTGTTTGAGAGCTTTAGGAATGGACTTTCCAAGACTGTCTTTCGTTGCGCTTCCTTTTGTCAGGATATTATGAGTCAGTGCGTCTGCAATGCATACACATAATATTAAAAAATCATCTGCTTCTTAACAAAATATTGTAAATATTTGTCTAAAGAATCTTTTAAAACGGTGAACACAAATTAAATACCTAACATGGCGTTTAAAATGGCGTCATATGAGCAGAATGTTTTCTTCCCTGATTGGCCTTTAAAGCAGTATTTTGATAGGACCTCGTCAGTCATTACACTCTTCAACATTAGTTTTACAGCTTCATCTACAGTTCCACCGCCAGAAATCTTCAGAACGGAGACCTGTAAAGTATGAAACAATACATTTTAAAATTAACGACAAAGGCTTTAATAGTAGAGCACATTAAATCAATGCTAAACAATAATCATTACAAATTATATTTTACCAATTTGTTAAATGCGGCACTGTTACTTGTAACTAATGCATTAAGGTCATCAACAGCACTAGTCTCCTTTAAAGGAAAGTGGCCTGGAGGAAATAAAAAGCTGCTATCCAATGTCTTTTCTGTCAGCATATCACTCAAGCGGTTTAAAATAAGGATAGTCAATTCATTTTGTGAGTCGATTTTTTGCTCCATAGTCTCCAACTTTAGAAGAACGTCCTTACGAAAATCTTAAATAAAATGCATCAAAATAAATTTATTGATTAGTCCATGTAGTATTGTGAATACAAGGTTAAAACAGCAATAGAGTAATGAGCAATAATAATTATTGAATATTTACCTTGACATTCCAATGAGCACGCGAGTTGTATGGGGTTTCCATCTGTTAGTGCGTAATTCACTTCATCAAGTGAAAACGAGTCGTTTCCATCACCACAATTTGCAGCGGCAATACTGGTGTTATTGTTAACTGGTATGGAGGTTGGACTTGCTGACTGATAAGCTGGCAAAGATGGCGTTGATGATAAGGAGGAGGAAGGTGAAGGTTGAGTAGAGCCGGCAGCCATAGGTAACGCTTCGGAAGAACGTGCCCCTTTAGACGTAGTCGGTGCCACAGGAAGAGTTACAGCGACCAGTTTGGGGGCCTTTTTCTTCAGTTTGTCCGTATCCGAGAGGTCAGAAGTATATGTGGCGTCATTAAGCTTGGCGGCGGCTTCGGCGTATGAATCTGAAGAGTAGAAATTGCATTCATTAATGTTTGAGAATAACAAGATTCCATTATTCATGAATTCGATCAAAATTTTTTGGTTGTGAATTTTACTTACCAAACCAGTGAAGAATTTTGCAGTCATACAATGGCCAATCCTTTGACTGCGGCTTAGACTTTTTTGCCAGTTTCTTCGCATCACCACTTTCCGGCCATGTACACTTATTTCCTTTCTTATTTATCCACGCTTTAGGTACAACAGCAACTGATTTTTCCTGCGTAAAGTTGACAACTGCATGCGTTTGGTTAGTTGGAGCAGCCATCTTCGTTATGTATGGATGATTGGGAAAACAGCCGCTGAGTTGACTCCAAATTTTAGAAAAGCACACTTGCTAGCAATTTGACATACATCAATCGAAAAAATTTCTTCTCTGTATCTATTTAATTTAATTTTGTAAATGCTAACGAAGCTTGATTCGCATGGATAATTAAACAACACTTTTGCACTTCGGAATACCTTTATATTATATCTAAGCTGGTCCTGGCTGATACCTACTACCTCACAAATTCGGTCGTCAGTCAACAGTATAATATTATTTGGAGGCTTGCAGGTGATTGTAGAACAACTGTTATTTTTATTTCTTCCAAATTGATGCTGCGTTTCTCCTTCGAAATCAATTTCTTCCCTTTCAGCCACACGCCTTACAAATTGCTTTAATGGTTCAAAATTTGAACGAATTGATCGTTTAATTTTTCCTAGGAAGCTTTCAAATTTGAAGGCACTGAACCTATCTAGAGCACCATGTCTTCGGACGTCATTTGCTAAATGTACCAGCCCATGAACATTATAAGAAATAAATTTTCTACCATATAATTCTTTAAAGCGATAAACAAAATACACTAGTAAATCTTCAGCATATTTAATATTAGCTTCTATCTGGTGTGGCTTAGCAAGAATTCTAATGGCAACGCTCAGTATCATAAAATGCTCGTAATAAGGATCCTTCAATATTTTGTGAAGTACCACTGGACCTGTGTAAAGCAAAAATGTTCTCAATTCAGTAGCCTTCCATCTATCTAAAATGCCGAGCGGGCGCCCTTTTCTTCCAAATTCTGAAGGCAAACCTACACTACATGTAGTAATTTTCTCAGTTATTCGCTGTTTTTCTAACAATGAAAGCCTATACGGACAACATGTACCCTCTGACCATAATTTTAATAGTTTCTTAACTACTCCTAAACAAATCAAGTGCATATATTCAAATGGAAGGTCATCTACTAAATTAATTTGCAGCTCTGTTAATGGAGTAATATCTATGTGGTGTTTTGTTTGTGCTTGCGATCTGAAACTAGTGTTTGTTCTTAATTCTGCATCACTTTTAATATAAACTACTCTTTGATCTACATATTTTCCCTTAACTTTGCATTTTCCACACCCATAGTATCCTGTGTGCGACTTGATGGCTGTAATGAATGCTCTTGCTGGTGCATCACATATGATCGCACCTAATTTAAAGTCTACACTTTGCCCTCGTATTAAAGCACCTTCTAATTCTAAACACTTTACCTCCTCAATAAAGTCACCCAAATATTCTGATAGTTTTACAGGTTTTTGTTTACCACAAAATACACCAATTACAAACACGTTTTTTGTATCACTTAAACAGCCTAGAATTGGCCAGAATTGGCTATTGCTACTTTTAAATAATGGAAGACCATCAATATTAATTTGTAACTCAATTGGACATGGATTTAATTTGTCACTAAATTTTTGTAGATATCTTTTTATGCCAAAATAAACAAATTTTCCTCCTCCTATGTCACGAATTTCTGGCAAAGCTTCTTGCTTAAATAAAGTTCTGGAATCTGCAGGGAACGATTGAAAGCAATCATGTGATTTCAAAATTTTTAGCAAACCACTAACTGCGACGGAGGTGACGTTGTATTTAATTCCCCACTGTTTCAAACTATTCAAAATACTCAAATATGAACCCTTTTTAGCTTCGTCACTGTTCTCAGATTCACTATACTCATGCACCGGAAGTGAACAACTAGTAATTAATGATGGAAGATTTGCAGGATTGGGATTATACTTAGCAGAAATCTGACACTCTTGTAAAACTACACTTTTTAAATGTTGAGAATAATTGTTTCTCTTGAATGATCTATATTTAGTTAAAAGTTTGTTAACTGCCAGTCTACGTTTTCTCCTTTGAGTACGCTCGCTCAGTAAGTAAATTGGTTTACCAGAATTCATATTGAGTCAACTGACTTGGAGTTAATATGAAGCAAATGGTTTGTGTTGCGTTGCAGATTGCAGCATAATAATGTTTCTTTGCTTTGGCGGTTTGTTCTGCCTTAGAAGAATTGGGTACACGCATGCCTCACAATTTTCGATTCGTTATCGCAAAGAAATCGCACCGTTTCAAGTATGTACTTTTTCATCTCTGGGTTGGCGGTTGGGAAATTTCAATTTCGCTGGGAATTCGCAGAGTAATCGCAGAGTAAATAGCGCTCGCTCAAAATTCATGATACTCGCAGAGATATCGTTCAGCGATACATTGCGATTTGTTGTACGGGTTAGATACTAAAAAATTTATGTGGTTGCAGCAAGTGTACAGATTCACACATTTTCCACCGTCGTCAACAACAACAAACACGCTGCGTACATAAACATCTCTCTTTCCAGCTCTCTTCTTGTCAAGTACACACTTGAGATTCCAACGTCTACTTGGATATCGCAAGCTAAAAATATCACTTGTTTTTCCATGGTTTACAAGTGTTTACACAGTAAGAGCGGAAGATCATCGAAACGACATCGTCATATCATATACACACTTGCTGCTATGCTGTATCGTTTTCATTTTCTCTGATGTTTTGTTCCGGTTATTGAAACAGAAAAGTCTTCTCTCGGTAAAGGAGAAAGCGAGGGAGGAATGGGGATTCTAATGATTTGCATGTGTTTGCTCATGAAATTAAGCAGCTCTTTCCCGTTTATTTGGAGAGAATAAATGATAAGTTTATGAAAAAGGGATTGCTCGTAAATATGACGAAGATGTAGACAGTTGATGTTGAACTGTGTGAGAGTTTATGTTGTGTAAGCAGTTTATTTATTTACTTTTAGTTAGCTTCTCATCCTTCTTTCTTTTGTTGTTCTTTTCTCTGTGATGATGCGATGGAGATTTTATGAGGAGAAAGCTCAAGTTGTTGACTTGTGGCTTTTTAAGTGGAAACTGTGATGTGGAAGATGATACACATGTCGTTGTGCATGTAAAATTAATTTACAAATTCAAAAATAACATGTAATGTGGAAAGTTGAAAAGGGAGAAATTTAAGTATGCGTAGGAATTGTAGTTTATGTACCTGGTTACTACTATGTGGTTCTTCCTGTAGATGAATAATAATTCGTTTTTCTGATGCTGATACGATGATGACTTGTTCAAAGTTTTATAAATTTGTATTTCTTGTTTTGACAGGTTTGGTTTTCCAACCGTCGTGCAAAATGGCGCCGTGAGGAGAAATTGCGAAATCAACGACGTGGTGGTGGCGGAGGGGGAAGTGGTGGTGGAAGCAGTGGAGGAGGTGGAACCAATGATAATACCGTGTCCCCTCCACCTGCCACCGCCACCTCGACTCGTCCATTGCTAAACTCCGGTTTCAACTCGATGTACGCCTCTTTACCACAACCAATCGCATCCATGCCAGATTCCTACAGGTAAATAAATAAATATTAAAAAGACGAGATCCCCTCAGGACCTAAACATAGTACAAAAAGCATGCCTGCATTGCCTCTGTCTACTCCTTCATGTGTAAAAAGTCTCTCTTCTTTTGTTCCTTTACCCCCTGCCATTCGGCAACTTGATAAGCTACAAATATATCAGTAAAGCAAGTAAACAAAAAAAGAAGCCACTCCATTCTAGTCTGCATTAAAAATTATACAGAGGCCCAATCCTTCCCTCGACCAACACAGCAGCCCTTTCCTTTCAAACTTTTTTTTCTTCTTGGCACCGCACTACTTCTTCAAAAGATACATCTGCTCCTTTCAGCACTGTTGGCATTTTATCAGTACTTTTTATTTATTTATCATTCATCTCATCATCAGTACTGGCACGCTCTTCTTCTTTCGTTCTTTCTTTCTAGTAACGCACAAGTTTTGCCCATAACTTCCATAAACTTTCAGCAGCGCAACGATGTCCGTCTACTCAAAAGAATGCTGTTTTTCGTAACTCCATCGTTTTCCTAACACAATGCTCATATATGGGCTGATAAAGTTACGATGATATATACTGACGAGACATTGTAGCATTTCAACTGATTTTCCATCTTGTACACAAGATTCATTCATTGCTTGAGCGGCGAGGATGATCCGAAAAAGGAGGTATTATTGCAAAGAAAGAAAGAAAAGCAACCAAGTTGGTTGTGATTCTAAAATACCGACAATACATTCATCGAGAGAGACCCTATTATCAGCAAGAATTATTACACAGTAGAGAGGGCAACCGTCGGTATATGATAACCGTTTTTACGTTTTGTTCTCTCTATTGATTTGCTACATGCAAGTTACTTTGTTTGCTCCGTACACAAAGGTATTAATAAAGTAAAGTCTATTAAGATCAGATACAACAACGCAACACACAATGAAAGGGTGAAATGGGTGAAGAAGAAAAGAGAGTAGATGAGAGAGCGCAAAGGAGAGGGAGAGGGTTTTAAAAGCCGTTTTATTTGTTCTATTTTGTGTATTACCATTTGTGAATGCCGCAAAAAGATGGATCGCAGCCAAGGGAGTCCTTACTCATTGGGAATAAGAATTAGAAAGAAACTCGGTTGGTGCTAAACCACTATGCGTACTTGTATGACGGTTCTTACTACTACTATCATCGGCTTTATATGAATTCAATGTTTTACTCTCTATTAGAGAACATCTTCATCATGAGAGATGATGATCCCAATTTCCATGCCATAATAATGATATATAGATCATCTAAATGATAATACTTGCAGAGCAGGCTCAAATGTGCTCAAGCACGCTCTCGCTTCTCTCTCGATTGAGTATGAGCGCATTGAGAAAGGCAAACAGAGAGAGTAGTAAAAATTTGTTAGTGATGATAATGCTGCTGTGTTGCTGACGATGATGATGATAATGACGGTGGCCGAGTGAAAGGGTTTATTTTACTCTTTACTTTTTAGATGGTAGAAAAGCTGCATAAAATTCATTAAAGCACCCAACCAACAATAACAACAACAAAAACGGCGACTGCCAACAAAACTGAATGAATAGCCATCATCATGCTTCTGATGATGATCCCGTATAGAAGAGAGAATACAAAAGAGAGCAGCGAAGCCAGCAGCAGCACACTAACAACTCATCATAGAATTTCGCCTTATGTTTGAGGGTGTTGGTGGGCGTAATCCTCATTCCTTTTCTCGCATCAAATTATTATTAGATTGGGCCTAAATCATCTCTAAGCCACTGCCTTCTTTTCTTTCTGTTCATTTTAACACACAATCAACCATGCTCTCATGCTATCCCAGACTTGGTTTGGACCTAACATATTTATTTGGGTGATATGATCATCAAAGGAAATGTGTATGCAGGCAGGCATGTGCCGTACTAATGTTGCTTAGCTTATAATCATCTTTATCATGCAATCCGCGTAATAAAGTAATTCATGCCGATTTAGAATGCTTCGGCTTTTACAGTAAAAATTGTGAGCGCTCCCTCGTTAGGATGCATTCTGCCGAGATTTTTATCTCTTTTTTAATGTTTTTAACAACAAACATTTTTGATTTTGAGAAAAGTCAATTTCTGTCTTTCAATAGTTCCATGACAGGAAGTCTAAGCAGCATGGGAAGTAGTTGCTTGCAACAACGGGAGGCAACACATCCGGCAGCCAGTTATTCCTATATGTTTGGAGCGGACCCGCTGACATCTCTGGGGTCATATGGAAGTAGAGCACCACACTGTGGATCTGGTCAAGGTTCCGTGTCCGGTGGGGTCAACTCCCATGCTTCATATGGAGCCAATACTCCGTCATCACATGGAGGCGCTGCGAGCCAATACCATGGTAAGAATTTATTTTTATAATGAATGCGTGCAACATTTTTGTCATAATGCTCTTTCCATGAAAAATTATCAATTCCTAATTACCGTCCAAATATTATGCAGTTTGTTTCGTTAAGCATGAAATTATTACCATACAATTCTCTCATGTCGTTCTTTTACTCATGTGTGTGTTTCGCAGGAGTGATATCCGCTGGAGTATCAGTTCCAGTTCAGATTCCTAGCCACGGGCCAGATTTAGCGTCCAACTATTGGCCTCATCGGCTCCAATGACAAACGTACCACTAGATGCAGCGACGAGACTACAACTCCAAAAACATCAGCAACTGTAACCCATCGTAAGGAATATACTGAAAACCCTTTACTTTCTTTACTCAAAAATACCATACCGAACCACCACTTATGATTATCATAAAAACATATAGGTATTCTCTATTTTGAGCAATCAAAAATTAACAAAGAAAGAGAAGAGATTGAAAAAAAAAATCATAAAAAAAGCGTTAAGTTGCTGTCGTCGTTCCTACTCATATTATTAGGTTAAATCATACTTGTCCGGTTGTTATAGTAGTAAGTATATTAATTATAGTATTAGTATAAGCATAATATATATATATATTCTCCAAGTCTCCTGTACACGGTGTATATTACACAATATATTATAAATATTATGAATATGAGTATACAATCCTCTACTAAGGTAACTGCATATAAATATATTCCTATTATAAATACACATATGAACTATTTATTTACAACAAGAGCATCTTACATGGCACAAGAGAAAAACAAAATAACTTTACGTTTCAAAGAAAGCATCCTAAATCAGTCGAAGTTTAGAGGGAAGTAATAGGATCATGATAACTAGTAGCGTGAACATTAGTATTACAAGCATAATAATAATAATTAATACGAGCGTAATCTTTTCTTATCTTTATATGAATTTGTCACCGAAAAACAAGAAGTAAAACTTTCTAAACATTTTAATAGCCATACTTGAAAACTCATAACAAACCAAACTCAGATAAATCAAGTATTATTATCATATACATATATTCCATAAATATACTCATGCGTAAGCCAGCCGAAATGCATGCAGAGATTTTTAACTTTAACCCTGAAGATGTGAACCAAAGCAAAGTAAAACTTACATGAACTATTATCGGTTTCGGATGATTTTAAAGCGAATCCTCATATAGTTAATTTTAACATATAGTAATAATATATTGTCGTGAGTTTAAACATTTTTTACCAGTAAACATACAGTATTGAGCAGTTAGAGTAAGAGATCTATCTACTATGAGAGAGCTGAGCACTGCAATACAAAAAAAATTACCGCTAAATATGCGATTTGAACAATTTTAATGTTTTGTGTCTGCAAAACAGTTACAAAAATTGAATTCTTACAATCAGCCGAGGCTTGTCGTTTATTATTATATATTTGTAACGTTAGACGATTTTTAGAATATTATGAGGTTAAATTGTCATTATTGAAAGTAGAGCGTTAATATGTCCATTCAGTCATAAATCTATATCAATTTTGTCGTAGTGGGTATCTAACTTTTGACAGTCAACAATAATTTGACTCGGTCTATTAAACGTCAAAATAAGTTTGTGGCTAAATGAATGCATGCATGCCAAAAGAGACAACCACCAAGTCACTAATATACTGTTAAAATGTCAGGCAAGTGTATGCAAAAAATTTAGAATCGAAACCTTTGTTGGACTCTGGATTTTTAAGGATATATAAGCAGAAAAATCCTGAAATGAATACCTGTACATGTATCTGTCTATTATGATTTTAACAAAGTGTCATATTGTCTATGTAGATACTTTTAAGAGATGGAAGAATATAAATCTTTTATTAACATGTACGAGTTGTTAGACGAATTATATATACCACTACTACAAGTAGGACAAAACTCCTACTACGAAATAAATAATTTTCCCTCTAGAAAATGGAGATGAGTTGAGTGGAGTCACAGGGTCAACTACTGCTAAAATCTTAGATTTGTAGAATATATAACTGTTCATACATAGTAGGTTAGAAATGCTAATATCAGTTTAGTAAAAATACAGATCTATAACAATTGGTGTAAGTGATACGTAAATTAAAGTGCATTCCATTTCCCTATAAAAATGAGAGCAAGTCAACATGTCATACATTCCATCATAACTAAACCTAATGGGTAATGTAATCTGTCAAATCAGGCCAGAATGAAGGAAGATTTCACAGTAAAAACATTTTAAGTATAATTTTTAAACACTTTGATGATTTCGAAACTCCAAATGTGAGTTTGTACACCAAAAATCTTATTTCCATATACTTTTGGTTTTATGAATTTGCTAGAAGTTTGTTTTATGAAGATACATTTTTTACTGGATTCATAATTTTTCTATTGAAACTGCTCAGCACGCATAAATTTGTCATTCAAATAGTATTTTTTGCAGTATAGCTTGGGGAACCTGCTACAGTGTAGTCGTGATATATGCTATTATGCTTCTAGCTGCAGTTACAAAGATAAAAGCAGGGCAGAACATAGCGTAGCATTCATAATGCAAATACTGGAATCCAAACCTTCCCAGGCATTACAGCACTCACGCGAACTTAAATTTCCGATATAATATGACAACTATGACATGTGTGGTTTGTAACTCATAATACCATACCCTCCTTCATGACAAAGTACTCTTTAAAATTAGGTACTACCACCCACTATGTAAAATATAAATGTATTTCATACTCAGAGAATACAGGGCAGCCAAGTAGCAGCGAATTTATTGCCGTTACCTAGATAAGCTACTTTAACTCTAAATTACTGCTTTTAATCGTTGTCGTCAGGTTTTATCATTACTATTCATTAATAATTCAAGGTGTACTGTTTTCAATGCATCCTCTATTTATTATATAGTTTATTAATGATATTTACTCTACCAAATGTGAGCCCTTTGTAGACGAAAAGTTATTAGTAATTTGTCGATATAATAATGTCAAAACATTTTGTACTTAAGTATGTATGTATCGCTGTATGGTATCAATAACTTGGTATAGCTCTAAACTAGCATCTTGTAAGTCGAAAGGAAAAAGTCGTTATCAGTGTGGTATTACTATCTGTATGTGTAAAATATAATTAAGTATAGCAATATAAGATGTATACATAGTTGTCTGTATGATAAGAAATGTGAGCAATGAAAGGCCATTGTTATTACAATGTACATGGATCTATACATGCGTCAAATCATCACAAAAAAATGTATTCTGTATACAGGAAATACCTAACTAAAGTATCAATTAATTGTCATCCTTATTATAAAACCCACGTGTGTTACTGCTGTAATATTATCTCATATGTATGTAATACTTACAATTATGTAGTTCTGTACTATCTATAGATTTAAGTAATTTAACTTTTCTTTCCAAAATTTAAAAGAATGAGTATTTCAACTATAAATATTCATTATGATGATTGATGAAATAAAAATCAATGTAGTGAATCAATCAAAAACTGAAGTCTGTTCACCTGCGTCTATTCATTCTCATATGCATTCATTGTCTTGTGCACTCCTCATTTAAAAATTAATTATTGTTTAATCTTCATACTCTTAACATCAATCCATCTCATATAACTTTCGGCAATGTAGAAAATGTTGAAAATCATAGGTCGATTAAAGATCACTCCAAATAATCATCAAGAAATTCAATTCTTTTCGATCAGATTTTTTATACTGATTATGCCACAAAGCTTTGCTTCTCCATAGTTCATCACAACATTTCATTATTTCGCCGAATGAGCTCGCCCCAAGTTGGAAAACCCACAGATGTAGACCACTTTTACCAAACAATCAAACAACTATGCATATTATTATTATTACTTACTTGATGTAAGACTGATTTTTGCCACACCGCCCCACAAAACCAACCACACCACCAACATTTTTTCTCCTCCAACTGTGAAAAAATAAACTTCAGTGGAATAAATAATATAAAATCCCTCCGAAAAAAATCCAAAGCCCTGAAGTTATCTTTATCATCACATTATCATCGCGATCATCATCTTGGGCATCATTCTAGCTAGTCATCCTCATCATCATCATGAAGAACATGAGGATTCTCATCACTCAATTGACCAAATTTCAATCATGTTCCCCATTCCATTTCACTGCTCTTCACTTTGATCTTCTTCAACCAGGATAGTTTCGTTTCCCTTGTAGCAGCAGCAGCAGTAGGAGCAGTAGAAAGAGGATCTCTCACGCAAAGGCAGAGTCACAGTGGAAAAATAGTAACTGGTAAGTGGAAGCAACTAATCCAGAGAGCTTCAATAACTGCAGGAGCCAAAGCGAAAATAACGAAAGTAAAGTGGAGCAGAGAAACACACAGGATAACTGCGCGGTAAGGGTGGTATGGCATAGCATGTGCCTTTGCTCTGTGTTGAGAGGGTATGAAATCAACAAGAATCTAAGTATTTTTTCTACAATATAACATGTCACAGGCACAACCATCAACCGAGCAATCCAACCATGCAATTCACCAACCACTCATTCAACTCTACTCACTTGAATGTCTATTTACTGATAAGTATGCAAGTAGTAGAAAATTTTCACGTTGTATGTATTTTTTATTAAAACGTATTTTCTCTTTGGAGTGATGTCACTGAAGTAGTATTACTGGTATACTTATAGTGTGGAAAAAGAAGGTTGTATGTTGATAGGTTGAAAAGAAGAGCAGCTTTATGGGTAATGAATCCGAAAAATGTAACTTGTATCGGAAGATTGCGGAGAAAATCTGGAGATTGCATATATGACATTTTATGGAGGAGTGAAAAAAGCAAAAGCAATCTTTGGTAATGAAGTGAATTACAAATTAATAAGTTTTTCTATACGTTGTTGAATGGGTGAGAGTAATGTGTACGGTTGAATGCAACAGTGAACAAATTATCGTAATCAGAATTGAATAACTGATTGTAAGTAAATGACAAATAAGGCCAGCATTTTTTAATGTTAATTATGACAGCGCACGAGGTGAAAGTATGAACACACTTGATTTTTTATATTCAAAATGAACGGGAAGTGTTACAAAATAAACTCGCAAATATTGCTTGCGTAAGTTATGCAGAAAACAATATAAACATTTTTATTTCTAACAAAACAAGGTTGATGAGGATGAATACATTAGTAATTGTATTTCATTTACACATAAAGGATTTTTCATTATCAGTCTGTACGAGATGACGTAATCATGTATTTGCTACCAAATGCTAACGTAGCGTATTATCTGTAAAGTACCATCATGAGAATGTGTACTAATAATATTTGGTTTTCCCTCGATATTAATTTCATTTGCAGTTTCATCTTTTTAAGCATTTTGCAAAAGAGGGCTGGTCTCCGTAGCTTCTTGGCCGCTGGTTGTGGCAGCTCTGATATGGACGGGCTCACCCATGGTTCCATGCTGTTGTTGGTATTGTTGAGAAGACGGCAATGACTGATAATACCGTGGTTGGGAAGGTGGTGGGGGGAAAGGAGCCCTACCCCTTTCTCGCCACACTTGAAAGAGCGCACCGACAACTGACAAAGTGGCCCAGACAATGACCAACACTAAATCTGTAGAAAGGACACAATGATAAAAAAGAATGAGCTCACACAAAGTAAAAATAGTAACTGATCTTTTATGGGTATATGGTCTCCATTACAAGGAGGTACTTGAAATGCATACTTATTTCATGCAACTCTATTGTCATCCTCCATTTGAAATGAAAGCGGCATCACAAAATGAGACAGATCACTATTTCTAACACTAATAATGCCATTTTCTGTTGAGAGGAAAGACTGTGGATGACTTGCTCCCTTCAAGTAAAATATAAACTAGTAAATTGCAAAACAATCCTCCCTTTCATTTTTGTTGTCTTTTTGTTGTATGCACATACTGCCGACATACTCCTTTTGGTGCTATGATATCTTAAGATAATGCGCAATTCATTTTCATCTGTTAACAAACATTGCATATTTATGGTTGCCTAAAGTTTCCTGTGGCTCGCGGACAACATGCCATGACCATAAATGATAAAGACCGTAAGTGATATTTATGACGATAATAAATCAGTGTCTCGTTTACCTGTTGACGGGAAAAAGGGGCATCTTCTGTCAACACTATTGAAGAAAACCCACCATTCCTCACCAATAAATATAGCACCATATAGACAAGAAGAAATCGGTACGATACAGAAAAATAATCACTTCTTCAACTATGCCGCGTAGGTATATCCATGTCTTTATTGTCATCATTATTATTATGATCTGTATCTAGTTCCATTGTTACGCTTCGGCTAATCTTCCCTCCGACTACAATGGGATGGGAGGATTGTATGAATAATGTGCATTCACTTTTACATACGTACATATTGTTTATATGAGTACACACAACATAAAAATGAGAAAATTCTCCAAAGGTGGCGAGTAACAAGTGGGGACATCCTATCATCTATTCAACATCACCCTGTTAACTAACAAGGAAATGATCCATGACCCAAAGTCACTCATGCGTTCAATACACCCTTCGAAGATATAAATAATGGAAATGCATAAAATGAGGCAATTTTTTGTCACAGTTTGTTCCTTCAGCTTAAGAGCAAAGTAGCTTCATGTAGCATTATATTGTGAGTTCTGCGCAATCTTTAGTAGCGACTTTGTACAAACAAAAATTGCGTATTAAATAAATGCTCATCATATTGTACACTATATCGACGCAATTTTACTCTATCTGAAATGAAACATAATGTAATGCGTAGCTATACCAATATATACGGGTGGGTATGTAATATGTAACGGTTAGTTTCACCGAATTGAACAAAACAAACATGTACTTGTGCCCGTATAATCTCTTGTGTTGCAAGTTTTTCTTGCTACAGATAAAACTTTGGTATTTACCCAAAATATGATTTTTTTCTGATTCCAGCTCCAGGGATGACATGAGAGATCGTGAATTCAGCTAAACAAGCATTAGTATATATCCCTATTCATGGAGAACCTTTAGAAATATTAAAACAGATAAGAATAACCTTTTACGGAAAGATGCATAATCCTGGTCCTCAACTATATGGAAAATAAATAAATACATTTTGCAGATAATAATGATTCAGGCCTCCTCTTCACCGCTTCTACCTACATGGAAGAATACCCATTTTGTCTCTACTTAACAATATCTGTCGAGTCTCGGGATATCTATTATTTAAACCAATGAGTTCGATTGATACTATATGACCGACGTGTCGGCATCTTTTATGGGCAGCAATGTATCCAAGCATGTTATATAATAGCAGCGATGGTGATGATAATTTGTGGTATTGGAATAAGAAATTGCAATGTTCTCAGTTCATTTAAATCGCCGGTGTCGGGTTGAAAAAATCGGAAGGTTATGGACGGACGCCAGCCTTGTCATCACGAAAAGGACAAATGGAGGTGAGGAAAACTGTGTTGCATTGCAATGCCTCTTTAATTTGTAGCCAGCCTTTCATCAATTGCTGCGATTGATTATAGCTGACAGGGAACGTGATAACTTACATGCACACGTCTTTGTAAGTTTGCACAAAGATAAGTACTTTGTCCAAAAGCCTGATCAAAGTTATGATGGAGATGGCGGTAAAATCACATCCACGACCCTCCAGTTACTAACCCTAGCCTGTCGGCACACAGTCAAGAAGACACTCAAAGATGGATAATAATAATAATGATACACGAACTGATCGTGAGCATCAATGATTTACATTTACTGGGTTTGGATTTCTGGGGCAATGGAAGGCAGCGCACCTACATTTTCGTTTTTCTCTTCATGCTTCCTCGAACTTGAAAATAATGATTCTCGTTGAGAATACGTAAGAGAGGAGGAGAAGGATTGTTTCATCATTTGGATCGATTCAAACGATCGAATGGTAAACAAATAAATATAATGGTAATGCAGTGCATATGCCAAACCATTATTTTTAATGATGTGACAATTTGAAGATGAATATTTCATGCAAATAAATGATACTAAATTACGCTTTCTCTGTACTATGCTTATGGATGGGCACCGAATAATAATATCTAGAGATGATTTTCCAGGGAACATGACAAAAATGATGCGATAGGGATGTAAATGCATGTGGGTACACATAAAACAGTATATAGCCGTACGTTACCTTTAGTTTGAAACGGCGGATCTATCAGAGCGGTTCGGAAGTCGGGGTTGGTTGCTCTTCTTAAAATGTTCAAAACAATGAACTTCAAATTAGCTCCAATATAATGGTCAATTGGAAGAATGAAGAGATAGGAACCCAAAACTGAGGAAACGATAATGCTTGTCTGAAAAAACATTTTAAAATATTCAAACACATTCATGTTACATCATGATCGAACATAAATGATCTTTTTGCAGATGACTGCGCAAAAAATCAATGCTTCAACTGCCTTAACAACGGAAATTTCGTACATAACATGTTATATATAATAGCTAATCAGTAGCGCTTGACTTTTTTGTTTCTTTTATGCTTCCGTTACCATTGATCATCATCAGATATGAACCAGTCAACAATAAACTACATATTATTATAGTAACGAGATTTTTTCCAGTTGCAGTAATCATTTAATGATCCATTAATTTCATCGTTATCGTGCACATCCACTCATCTGGGATCGGTTCATCTGTTGACTGCATGTAGGTATTTATATTGTGCATACTATTTTTGTGCTTCATTGGACTTTGCGAAGTTCTCAAATGAAACATCTTTGAAACTCCTGTCGTCCCATCCTCCTCTGTCTTTTGCCAAGTTTTTCTCGAGATTTAAGAAATATCTGATTTTGTTGATGATTGTTTTAGCTGCTGCTTCCCTACCAGAATAACTACTCGCATCACCGAGTTATTTTAATGGTTTGTTTGCAAGACTTTCTTCTCCAAGAAATGAACTAACTGCTGATGATGACTCAAGTAAAAAGACAAACAGTCAAGAGAAAAATGTAAGAAAAACAAGAGGTTCTATGGATATTGCTGGAGTGCATAACATACAATTATAACTAAACGTTTGATTGAGTAGGTATATAATATAACTGTCTATAATATCTGATCTTGTTTTTGTTCGTTTAGTTTGAACTGATATTATCATCTAAATTATTAGAGAATCTTCATCTCATTATCGTTGTTATTGCTGTAAAACTGACTTACCAACTGAGCAAAAGAAATGATAGAAAGTGGGACAGCAAGCGTGAGGCAAACGTAAGCCAACCAGAAAGTCAAGTCATCCTTGAGTAGTGTGATATCACCTGAAGAACAAAGCAAATAGTGGAAAAACAAATAAATAAAATTAGCTGGATACATAACTTCTTATACCAGTGTTGAAGGTACAAAATGGATTTGTGCACTTATTGCTCAATACTCCTCAATTTCTTACAATCGGTTATTTTCCTCTGTGAAATCACTTGAAATCAGTATAAAGCTATCTCTCATATTCAACTGACCGCCCTTAAATTCTTGTCAATTGGAGAGAATGCCCACGCAACTAATTACACAATCTATATTACTGACTATATGAACTTCTCCTTTGCAATAGAAGATAGACATATACAAATAGTTTATAAATAATATCAAATAAAAAGGGTCCATAAACTTCAAAATTAAATGAAAGTCAAAGCGGTCCATTACCAAATACCTTTTCGCAAAAAGAGGGCGATCTACTCAAGCAGCCAATTTTGCTCTAAAGTGGTTACAAGAACGACTCATTTATTTGGAAGGATATTTGTTAGAAAGGAAAACAAATAATAAATAACACGCAAGGAAAACAAACAAAGCTTATTTTGATGGTAATGACAACATGACAAGATCAAAAACGTTTTCTCCAACATCTTTTCTTACACCCGAAAAAGCAGCAGCATCCAGTGAAAGATGTGTCCAAACTCAAAAAAAAACTGTAACAATTTCTGATGCTCTCTTTTTTTCCATGGGCGACCCTCGTCCTCTTCTCCTTCTTCTGTCGGTGTCCTCCCTTTCCCATGTTGTTGTACAACATTCATTCATCCAATTCCGTCCGTGTCGTGTCCCTTTTTTCAGCTCAGTCAACAACTTTTTTATTTTGACAAAAAAGCAAACAAACGCCATGTATTTTTGTCCAACAAAGTAAACTAGGATCACCGTTTCTAGTCAGTGCCACCAACAAAAAACTCCGACCAATATGCTCCTGGCTGTTTTTATATGTGTACATGTATACATACATGATAAACACTGTCAATATCCTAAATTCACCTAGGGTGGATATTGGAACTCGAGAAAATGACAATTCTCCTATATTATGAGCTCCTGAAGGAGAACTACTACCGCCATCCTGGAAAATGTATTTAAGTTGAGCGAAAACGACGTTTCTCCACTTCCCTTTTTTTCGCTTCATACGACGACCTACCGCTACCACTCAAACAACCGTACTTCGGTATTGCCGTAGTGGCGCACATCCCATAACAACTGTAATCACGTCAAAATGTTTACATCATCAACTCACTGACTGACTGAGAGAAGACCACTAGTTTATCATGTCATGAAAGGAAGTAAGTGCAATATTCTTCTACGATACATATAACTCTCAACAAGCAATATATTTCCTTCTATATCAGCATAGGTATATGAGATCAAGCACATATTCTTTGTACCTCACTTTCCACTGCATCCTTGGGTAAGCCTAACCATAAACATTTTGATTCATGTAAGAAGAAAGAGAGAGTCAGAAGAGAAAACAAAGTTCAATCCAGTCAGTAAAAATCTCATCTTGCTAATAGCATCGCATATAGAAAATAAAACGAACATTTCAACTTTCTAGTTTCCTACCCTTTTCTTCTTTTTCTCAGAAAGAAAATAGCCGCTGACTACTTCAACTTTGCTCGCTCCTCCAAAACTCGTTGCTCTTTTCTGTGAGAGATGATGATGTGGCACATGATATGAAATGACAGGACAGGGCACATAGGACAACACCGAAAGAAAAATGAAACGGGAGAACATAAACAGCGCCTCCTATTCTCCTCCCGTCGTTTTCAACATGATCGACGGAGAACTGTAGGCGAGTCAAAGGAAAAGTTGAAAGCAACTATCACCGTCCCCAAGTCCCCATAAAATAAATACATGTGTACTCATCATCATCAAGATCACATGCCCAGACCACTTTATTCTTTGACAAGCTTTCCTTTATTTTTTTGCTGTTCACTTTCTCCCTGAAAATGGTCCAAAGCTTTGTGGAAAGTAAAATTGGTGAGGTTCCGTATAACAGCTAATAACATGCTACCATGATACATGAACCTCTTTCATCTATCTTTTTCTCTACTTTCGAGTACTTATCACCGACTAATGCACAGGGCATGGTTCATTTTATATTTTTGTAGATACAAATTTGTCTGTATTACTTGAAGCAACGATTGGCTAGATGTTTCTTTCAACAAAAAGGATGTCAACGATGGTCTGTTTGTTTTTGCCTGTAGCAAAAATAAAAAAAGAATAGGATGATATGGCGATGATCATTTAGTTCTCTGAGGTCCAGATGCTCATTTCATCTATTTATCTAATTCCTTTTCTCTAATCTCATTGCAAAAATTTCAAGGGTTACGTAAAAATGTATGAGTATGCATGTAAATGAATCATACGAAAAAAATTTAAATCATGCAAATTTATTTCAAGTAATGCCTAAAAACATCATTCAAGATGTGCATTTACTATCAGTATAGCTTTAAAACATTTTTGAGCGATATACAACTGATAATGGATAAAATTATTACGATAAAACCGCTATTTGTCAGCAAAACAAAATTATCTGTCTTCGATTTTTTGCTTACATGAATTATGTTTGAATGTTTTGTGGAGACCTACTTTGTTAGATGAATAATTTCTTACGGTAAATCCCTTCAACTTTCATCTATTCACTTGGATCTTCTAAAAAACTGTTTGATCATGACGAGAAGAAAAGATGGAAGATTTTACAAGGACCCTTGAGCCTCTGTGCTTTTTCCCTTTTTAGTGTAATTGTGATTGTGAAAAGTAAATGGCTGATGATGACTCCTGTTTAATTTCAAATGCACACAAATAAAACCTTTCCCTTTGATTACAACTCTCTCTTCTTCCTTACATAAAAGTAATTCAATCCCTCCTTGTACTGTTTAAAGTCGAGCAGGATTCTCTTTAAAAATATTTCAGTCCACACAGACCATAAAGCATCAAAAAGGGCAAAAGAAAACTGTTGTCATGTCACTGTCACCAGTCACCACTCTCAAGGATCTGGTCTCCACTCGACCTCACGGCAGTTCATCAAAACAACGTTTTTGTCGCCTGATCCTGATATACACGCAAGACCCGCTGTCATACTTAACCCAAACGGCATGATTCATTTAAATCTCCTGATAGTTTTCACTGGGAGTCAGAACAGAGCATTAAAACTGTTGCAAAATACAAGATCAAAGTTTCCGACGTAGTCACTTTCCCCATCAAAATATTTATTCATTTTTCATCCCTATTGACTTTGCATTATGTACATAAAACCTTCCAAACACCGACCGCACACGCCACGCAACTAACAAAAAGCTTTTCTCATCATGATGATCATTTAACATGCAAAATGAATGCACTTAAGAATCCAGCCCGAAAATTGACAAGTGGAAATGGAACTACTGTGAACTTTTAGTAAGTCAAGCCATATACCACACCACGATCACCGTCATTTTCCAAAACTCTCATTTTGCAATGTATCCGTTCTTCTTTCTCTTTCTTTCTCTATTCATTCATTCCCTTTTTTCGGCCGCTCTCAAGCCCACGACCATCATCACAAGCGAAGTAGTCATCAAGTCAGATATGTCATGCAGTCATGCCACTTAACTTCAAACTACAACTACTGCTCATATAACATCATACTTCTGCTTTCACATCTCCCCTTCCCACCGCTTTACTCATTCAAAAAATAATAAGCAAATACGACATACACTTATACCTAAACAGGAATATTTACTATTTGCCAGGACCACTTACCACAGCTATTACCGACTGCAGACTGACAAGAAATAATTACATGTTTCATGTTGCGCATAAAGTGCAACCTTTCCACCCCTTAAACTATAACAACCAATAAATCATCCCCTAATAATGCACCGCCAGTAGTGAAACAACAACAAGAAACACAACAAGCAAAAAAATGCTTTGCATGAGTGACTCTCCGCCGAACACATTTGGCACAAATATATAATTATTTTCACCATTAGCATCACCATCATTGGGATCATCATCACATCACGCAGCTTTTGTTGCACTCTCTCATAAAATGTGATGCTTTTACTCTTGATGATGATACATTTCCAAATATGTGCAGCAACAAATAAATATCTTGTTTCCAAACAAGCTTTTTTCTATGCAAGGATGGGAGATGACGACTCGTCATATAATCATTATTAAGCAATAACAATACTAATTGTTACTGATTTTCCTTCTTTCATATACACTTTTTGCGATACATACGTAATAAATAGGCACATAAATGCGTTGTAGTATATAAGCTACTGAGAAATTCAGAGAAACAAGACAAGGGGCTCACTAATGAAGAATGTGACGAGTGATGATTATGATTTTCACAAGCTGAATTTCATATTCAGAGTCACACTCGAATTTTCTACTAATACTTATCGACGCTGCTCTTTTCTTTTCCACTTGCTTTGTTCATCGCACTCATCACCGACATGACTTTTTTTTGAAGAATCTGTCAAAGTCAAAGGGACACATAGAACGTGAATGCTTGTTTGTATAATATTTATTTACTCTTGTCTCAAGTACTTTTATCAGTGTATCTTTTCCTTGTTTGTGCGACATCCTTACCGGTTCCCTATACGTCAGTTATGTTTCTCCAAACTATTAGGTAAAGCAGTTAGTAATCTTTTTTTACTATTTTCGATCAAAGTGAGCCATGAAAACGGTATCATTAATGACAAGCAAACGCTTACCGGCGGTGCGCAGATAGAAAATAAATGATGGTGAAAGTGTATACTTATGTATACGACATGATGCATATAAACTCATAATTCAGCAGCATTCATTAGATAATTATATAGTGTTACAGATATTGCGTGTGGATGCACCATTAAAGCGAATGACAACTGTAGGAGTTTAGTGATTAGATAGATTTCTTTGCATGAGGCAGAGTTGATGTAATACGGGTGCACTACAGACTCTAGACGGATTTACTCACATCACAACTGAATGGTTGGTATTAAATGTTGTACATTTCTTTAATATAAAAGTGAACATCCGGTTTGCATACGTCGAAGAAATGCAAAGGATGTTGGGGAAATGGACTCATTAATTGCAAGAAAAAAGCTTAAACGAATTCCGATAATTTTTCTTGTCAAAACAGGACATCAGCAGAGAAGAGAAAGGAGTTTGTGTAATGAGGTAACTTAAGCCTTACTTTCCAAAAATATTAAAAGCAGTTCTACAGTTTTTAAAAAACGCAAGCGTAATAATGGACACTAAAACTTCACAACGAAGAGCATTAATTGTACTGAGAAGTAGTCCATTGTTAATTTAGTAATAGGACAAATATTACGCTGTTAAAATCATCATGTCAATGAAATGATAAAGTTGAGGTTAGTGACTAGATGAGATGTAAAAATAGAACAAGTATAAAGGGAGACTTACCAAGCGGTGTATATGCCACAATGGAAGCAGCCAACGAGCCAAGTAGTATAGCAGCTAGGAGGACTGGTGCCATTGGGGAGCCGAATTTTGACCAAAGAGCTAACCACAATGCACCTCCCAGGGCACCGACCGTTGTTGAGCTAGTACCGGCCACTGTGTATGTGTAAAACCACAAAAGTCCCTAATGAGATCTGACAGACCCTTCCAAAAATGTTCATCAAGCATGACTAAATTCTCTCTTTTCTCTCTCATCCTCCTCCAAAATCCGAGCAACTTGCTGTGAGCAAGGAGAACAGCAGGCGAGTAGCACAAAGCCAGTAAAGTAAGTAATAATAAGAATAATGTACCTATGTGTTTAGTACGTAATACAGAGGATTCGTCACTATATAAAAAAGCTAACTGCACTCATACTCCATTATTATTTCACAACGCATCCTACATGATACACAAGCTTCTCTCCTTATTGCCAACTGCCAAGAAAGGAATTTTCATATACTTTTAGGTATATAGACAAAAGCCCTCTTCCCATAAAAATATCCTTTTCAACTTTTCTTAAAACAAGGTTTTCTTCTCCAGCAGACTGACTCTTCTCAGCTCTCTTTGCTTGCTTGCTCATCTGAGTGAAAAAGTGACAAGCTAGAAAATGCATGTCTTCACAGATTTTAAACCTGGTAAACCTAACTACAAAATGACACATTGCTTTTCTTGCTGGTCTGCTGCTGCAGTGCAGTGTGTGCTTCATATCCTAACTACTAGCTAAGAAACCTCTTTTTCACCATAGTTTCATGCTGCAAAACAGGCACCTTTCGAGAAAAGCCAAATAAATTTGTGACCAGATTTACAAATACTTACCAAATCTTTGCATTTTAAATGCATGAAAGAAGGGTCGTGGTTTATTTCATGTACAGTTTGAGGAAACATGAAACATCCCTTTTTCGTTACACCAGCTTCCCAAAGACATGAGACAATGCACGCAAATTCTATGCGACCTCTGATAATTTATTACTTAATATTATAAATTATTATACAAGGACATTCGTATTACTGGCTGGTGACTACAATCAGAGAGGAGTACCACTGGTCGTGCACCACTAATCTGATGATAATGGACTCATATTTTATTGCTCAAATAAGAAGAAAGAGGATGACAGGAAGAGAGATTGTGTGTATAAATGTGAATGAGAAAACTATCGGGGTAGTGGTGGCGGCGGCGATGTAGTGTTGGGTTTCCAAAAGGTAGTCTAATATGTAGTACTAAACACCACACACAACGCTTGATTCAATGCGACCTATTAGGATAACTTGGAAAATACAAAAGCCAGGAAATATTTTATGACAATATATCACCAACCACCAGTACCACCATCACCGCTGCCACCACTGCTGTTGCCATTTCCTTGGAGTACATATTATACTCTCTCAAAAATATTAGGAAACCTCTGTAGCATTATGACTTCACAGATAGTAATAATGTGAAGTGGTAGAAAAGAAGTATAGAGGACGAAAGGAAGGTACCTGTACTTCCGACTGAGATCACTCTCTCCAGTAGAACGTAAAAGAGAACTCCACTCATGCAAAATCCCAGCAGGAACAGTTGGCATTTGTAAAAGCGATGACCTAGCGATATGAGAAAGAGCCCGATGAACAGGAGGCCTGCGTTTAACAGCTTTGCACCCACAGATGCTGTAACAAAAGGTAAAAAGAAAAAAATTGTATGATCACTTTCATGAAATAATTACGGATGACTGAATATCCTCTTCACTGATAATAAAATACATGCGAATGAACAAATTTAACGGAGAGAATAGGAAGTGCACACGCTTAAATATTACAACATTACTTATATTTTAAAATACTTTATATTACTGAATATCATTATTACAATCCTTGTTCTGGGCTGGCCCATCGACACAGTGAATGAATAAAAACAAGTTTTGCATATGATTCATCGGGAATTTGAAATGAGTAACCAATAAAGCATCTCAAGTGATAAATTGCAACAAGCTAGAGTGATGTTTGTATAAACTCCATGAACAAATTGTGTGCATGCATTCCATAAAAAATTAATCATTCTTGTATTTCAGCTTAAAGCTTTTTTTTACTAACACTAAGGTCACGTTCTTCATCTAAACGCAGAAACCGCTTATCAACTATTTTCGTATTTGACTTACTCAAAACCTGACAAGACTCCTCATCATCCGGTGACTCCGGATAGCATCCATAAGAGACGGTCGGTGTGTACGCCGCAGATTCCGTGAGCGTTCGAAGAATGACAGCTATCACCCTACCTGTTCCCGGATAATTGGCAAATTTCACTTTTGATGGTGGACTCCCGCTGAACTCAACCTATGGCATGGAGACAGTCAGAGAAACCAATAATAATATACATATTATTATCTGTCGCAAGTCGTGGAAAGTGACAAGTCAACTATAAAATGAGATTCGTAGGGTGTCCATTTCAATATTACGATCTGTATGCATGAATGCGTCAAATCAAATGTGTATTACCGTTTCCATCAATGCATGTATGAAGGTGTACGTGGTGCCGAAAAAATGGTAAAAAGCAAAAGTTAAGCTGAATGCGAGTGGGACGATGCCAATAATAATACTTAATCAAACGTGAAGAGAATGTCCTGCGTTCAGTCAAAAAATACGTCTTCATTATTGTCATTATAAAGTCTAATAATGTCATCTCTTTTTCCTTTGCTGACAATAGTGTAATGTAATATGTTACATTGGCGGAACAAGTGCTGACTTGGATGAATGGCTAAAATGAATGGTATGAAATTCATGACTGCATGTCGTGTGAAATGGAGACGGCTCGGCTCTCTTTTCTCTCATTTTGTATTGTCGAGAATAAGTAAAAACGGATTGTAAAGGCAAAAAAGGAATATCCATGTCCAAACGAGAGAATAGTATGTCCTTTCAAACTAATCTAACAACCCTTACTTAAATGGCGTGTCTATGTACTTGCACGAATGCATGAGTAATACAAAAACAGATTATTAGCTTGCTTCTTGTACAATTTCAAAAAGTTTCATTTCTTTCCTACTTTTTGTAAGGATGTTTTCTATAATAATCGGTGCACACTTCTTGTAATCTCAGGACAAGCATAATAATATGAAGGAAGGAATGGTATTAGTATGTGAAATCTACATTACAGGGTCCACTGACCGTGTCATGCGTACACACGTATTTTTCTCACTTGAGCGGAGCCGTATTTCATTTTGTGACAAAAAGTGAAAAGGTCATAACTAAATTTAACACCTTTCCGTGATAGAGGCAACAACGGTTAAAGATGAATTCAATTCTTGGACGTGCTAATGCTCAAGTCAATTCAATCTATTGAAGTTTGAGATTATTTGTAAATGCTGGTTATTATGTACCCACTGATGGAGAGGAATGGAACAAAATCAAATTCCCATTAATTTGAAAACATGTAGTTTTTATGTGTGACGGTTTAGCATGAATCCTTTATGCTATACAAAAATGAAATAAAGATTTGATTTTGATACTCTACTCAAAAAGGCGTAAATTTGAAAAATAGCGATGAGGATAGAAATTTGTCAAAAAAGCTGTAATCATAATCAGTTTGTAAGTGTGGATGTGTGATAGGTAGGTATGAACATATCATGATGTCATGCACGTATTTCAAATAAATCATATTAAATCTTACCTTTCTTCCATTTCGCTCAATTGAGGCGATATCGGACATGAGACGGATGCTGTCAAAAGCTGTTCTGCTTGAGAAATCCCTTTCTTCAATGTACATCTCATAGACATCGTACTGGAGTGGTGCCCTGTCGCATGTCGCCGGTTTAACATTCAAGGGCCACGACCCCAACGGATACTCTACTGTCAGCACATCCTTCGCAAATGTAGTTGGCAAGAATGGAGCAGTTTTGATTGACAATTCCATATTGCAGCCGCCAGGAATGGGAGCTAGGAAATTAAGGATTACAAGCAGAAACTGAGATAGAGAACGATTTGCCAGTTTTCTCTTTCAAAACGGCGCATTCTTCCGTACACTTATTAAACTAACTCGACAGTTTCTACTCACCATTTGTGTCATAAAATTGAGCGGCCAGTAATACCGGAACTGTAACATTGTGACTGTTTCGTAAGTACGCTGACGACGCAGGGGGTGTAATCACCACCCCGACATTATACCCTATCGTAAACAGTCCTGGAGTCAGTGCTTGACTGCTGGACAGTGTAATATTGTAAAGGTGAGCATGCGCTTGTACGATGATATATCCTGTACCCGGTGGATTTCCTGATACACTTATCTGAACAGATTGGCCCGCTGCCACCTCAGTTTCCAAAAAATTCATTGTTGGTGTGAGATTTACTGCAAAAAGACAACATCACACATTCATATATATTATCAACAATGCTACAATTAGCAATTTAATGAAGCATTCATGATTCAACTAGTAACAATTGTAATGACGATAATGATAAGCAACTAAACTCTACTATTGTTAATACATCACATATTATGTCATGTCTCTACTGAAATACATGAGAGCTGTAGCCAAGATCTTTGACAAAAACCGTTCCCACATCTCTACTCAGCATTGAGTAGGTAGGGTAAAATGATAAGAGCTCGAGTTATGAGATCCTCTAAAATATACTCTCTGGCTGCGACAGAAAAGATGAAAAAGCAAACCTGCGCCTCACTACTGTACGCTTTTTTAAGGTCAGTCAGAGGATCCTAGAATTTCAACTGTCTGCCTGTAACACATCCAGATTTGAGCTGTTTTGACTTTACAAGATTGCTGCTGACTTGAAAAACATTGAACTCAAACGAGCCTATTTTGCTATCAACTAGTCAATCGGTTTCGAAAAGTAATCATATTAGAAATTAACGACAAACCTTGAGCGATTGCTCCCGGAGTCCACAAAATGGCAACAAAAATGAGGAAGGTTAGTGGCGTTTTGGGTAACTGACAAATAATTGGTGAACATGATTTTTTCCTCGCAACTTTCCGAAAGGAAAGGCAGATCATTTTCTGAAAATACTCCAGTCTCCATGTCATTTTCACAATGAAACAACCAACACAACTTAGACACAAAGGCAAAATTAACGGTGAAGACAGAGTAGCCGTTAAATTGGAGTAAATTGGGTTGTCATGGTGGATTTGAGGATTCCTTCAAGATGATTAAACTAGAAACAATGCTTAACAGCTGAGGAGTATCATGATATCATGGAAAAATGTTAGCTTGCTAGCTGCAAGTCTGTCTGCTGGAGTCTGAATAGTCAAATGTGTGGTAGAAGTGGTCATGATAGAAGCAGCATTGATGAAAGTGGTTTTTTATGTTCACAGGCACATGATCATGATGATGCACCTGTTCCTCGTAGTTAGATTTCACTGTGAAGCCATACATTGTGTATGGTTATAAATGTAATTCATATTAGGTCCGTGGTGATTGCCTCGATATCTTGCTTATAGCACTACTGCGCACTGTACGCACATACATACCACATACCATGACAGTAACTTGATAACTCATTTTATCATTTGAATTATTACAATTAAGTGTTGATACTCAATGCTTATCTTGCCATTGGTCTGCTTTATGAGAAGGATTTTTTAAATGTTGTTTGCTAAAGTGACATTATAAATGATCGTTTTATTTATAAAGATGTAGCTTAGAATATGCTAATGCTCAAACAATTGCTCATTAAAATTAAATGCATAACGTTTGCCTACACTAGCTAGTTTACATGACGATAGTATCAGTTGCGCTTGCTAATAAATTTGATAGAATAAATATTTTGAGATGCAGGTTTTATGATGAAATTTTAAGATGCAAGCTTTTTAATCGGTTATAAAAAAGTGCTTGTGTTTCGCTAATTTGTAGGCTTCAAAAATAGATAGATACAAAAGTCGGACCAGATTTAGGATGAACTCACTGTTAAGTGAGGAAGCCAAAAATGGGGTTACAATGCTCATGAACTTGTTGGAGTCTCAAGACTTGGCAGATTCGGATAAGGAGAAAGTTGGAAAAGCTATAATTGTTAGTAATTGTATTATTTTATATGCTTATATTTAATTTATTAGGACTTCTAATTACGGATTTGATTTTCCAATTTAATTTTTTGTAGCGGCTTTTTACAGCTATCCATAAGAAAAAATTAGACTACAAAAAGAAGAAGTTGGAAATGGCTACGCAAAAGCTGGCACTGGAAAAGTCCCGAGTGAAAAATCAGAAGAAGAAGACGGCAGTTCAAAAAAAGAAAAATGCACACAAAAGAAATTCTAAGAAATCCCGATAATACTCATCTTGGTTATTTTTTAATTTATCCATAAAACAAAGTACAAAATTTTTTTAGTCAAATAAATAATAAATCTCAGACACTTTTTTGTGGGTAGATGTAATTACACAGGATTATTTTTAGTATGTATTTTAATTGGTCTATGCAAGTTATACTCAGCTCATCCGTAAAACCTGCATAAACCTATGTTACGAAAAACACTAAGCCATTTTAAATTTTAATGTTCCATTGCGACGATATCTAAGTTTAAAAAGTTCTTTTAAATGTAGACTAATCTCCAATAAGTTTTTGATTACAGATACTTACATTGAATAAAAACTCATAAAAAGATTTTGTAAAGCTAGAGTCGCGTCATAGGTTTAAAGTGAATCATCACATCATCCCTGTCACCATCACACTATCATTCTATCAATCCCTGGCTAAACACTGAATACACATAACTTTGTAAAATCCATTCAATGTAATTGTAAAATCGAGTTGAATTGAGATTGAGAGCGTTGCATTGATAAATGTTGAGCATCATCGTCATCATCACTATCATCAGCAGAGTTAAAAGTGTTTTATTAACGCAGACCTCTTCTCTGCAGTCTGCCTGCCTTTTCGCTCTATCGTATTTTGACTTTGACTTCAACTTCATGTCTCTGTACATTTACTTCTCATTCAATTTTTTCACAGTATCTTTCCCAATGAGCTACATAATATCAAATATTGTTAAAACATACCTACACACTTCATACCAACAACTTTAAACTTATTATTGTGGCATGCATGGGATCACGTCACACCACATTTATAAACAGTCAGTCAGTGAGACGTAGACATGTGCAGTGTAAAACAAGTTAAATAACAAAAGGCATCACCCTCACTAGTTTAATGTTATTGGTAAAAAGTAAGGAGAAGCAGGCGTAGCAAAGCGTGCAAAAAGTATTTTTTTGCTCAGTGTTGTTCATCACTCTCGCAAAGACAGAACGCTCATCTTTGTCATCATTATACAATCACACAAAATTCTCATTTATCACAGATTTCTGTGTAATTCTACTCATATCCATTCATTCTACGAAAACATAAATTCCACACATTCCGAAACCACAAGAGTTTATTTCCATAATAATATTCTAAAAAATGTGTATCATGAAGATGAGAAGCCAACCACAAATACAAAGTGCATGAGAACAAAGACCAAAGCTTTTAGTTCAGCTCGTCTCCAACGTCCAAAGTACGCCCTACAAAGTTGCAAGTGAAATCGCTAGTTTTTTTCAAGAACAAAATTTACATACGCCGATGCAAAGTAATCACGAGCTACAAATTAGACTAGAGAAGAAGGAGCAGTAAGCACAAAGAGCATCTCTCTATAACATCAGCATCTTCAGCATCTTCAAGTCAAGCGAAAAAACTGGAACTCGCTGGATTTTCATACATTCTGGAGAAGGAACAGCGGCGTAGACAGTGGTTCTCTCTTCTTCCATGTAGTTTAGTAGCAGTGGCTTGACTGGGTGGTGTATGGTGTTGTGCATGCCAGCGAACAACAACACGTTCGTTCTCCCGATTTCGTACAACTGAAACCGCTATATTTTCTCATCTTTACTACAAACTACTCTACCACGACTACTTACAACTACTACTCCTACCTCCATAATTGTGCAATATTATTATTACCATAGCATCACCATCATCATCAAAAGAACAAGAAGCTGGGAAGAGATATACGACAAGACTGGAGTGAACAAGGCAGCAGTAGAGCAAAAGCAAGGGTGTGTATATGGATCGATTATTTCCATTTCCATCTGCTCACCACTTCTCCAGCTCCTTTCTCTTCTGTGTCCGTCTCGTTGTCCTTTCTCTCTTCTTTGAAATGCAGTAGCAGAGCAGCAGCAACATCCATCCCAAATATCTAAACAGTTCTCGGCTCTACTTTTGTAAAAGCAAAGCATTTTTTATATCATCATCACATCACACAAATTACTTGCTACATCGTACAAAACACAGAGTATTGTGCATGCATGCTCATTTCATCTTCTCAAGCAAACGTCTCGCTCTTCTCTGTGCATTCTCAAAAGGCTCGACTCACACAATCCCTGTATAAAAATCAAGCCAAAGCCAAGGCTGCTATTTGCCTCGGCAGAAAAAGGGTTTTTTTCTCGTCTATGCTCTCTCTGGAGTCTGGCTGGATCTCCATCTGGATCTGGATTCAGCTGGATATTTATACATACACGTTGTATGTGGATACACAACCGTTATACAAAT